>JBAFWW010046074.1:1052-42053 GCA_036873685.1 Agapornis canus | reverse complement strand
CTAACAAAGTAAAATAATGTGCTACTATTTATTGCCTCAACTACTGCAAGTACAATTATCCTCTTTTACAGTCCCACAGATGAACACAGACAAAGGAAATCATCCTTAGGATTCTATATAATCATACTATGGCTTTGTGCAATGAACATGAAAATGTTCTTTTCATGTTGTTAGTCTTTGTCATTTCATCAGAATTGTTTAACTGAATCAACACTATATTTTCAGATTTTTTTCCCCTTTTCTAAATTTTAGTTTTCTTTTTTGTGCAAATAAGGGAGCAGGTTTCCAAATAGCTACTGCTTGTTGAATAACGAGTTTCCAAGCCTACAGGGATAATCTCAGAAAAGGTGAGGTAGAATGATCCAAATTTACAGATGTTTTCTTCTCTATCTTTGTATATGACAAAAGATGCCAGGGTTTGAAGTTCTCCACTCTACCTTTTACTTATTTAGAATAAAGAAAACCCATTTCAAAACCACAACACTGTTGTTTTCTTTGGGAAATATTTCCACCTGCTCACTCTGATTTAAGACTATATTGGGTACAAGGTGCTATAGAGGCAACTAGGTGACCTTAATCCCATGGCTATAATAACTATTACAAGACACTTCCAATGAAGCAGCGTCTGACCTCCAATGCCTCATTTTATTCTGAGGAAAAAGGAAAAAGAAGCATGACCCTCTGTGAGTCCTTGTTGATGAGGTGATGTTCATCAGACAGTTTTTCGAATCCAGAAGATGAAGCGGAGTCCCTGGGATGAGAGAAAATTTTGCACCCACAGCTGTGTGTGGTATGCCCCTGACTTTGCCACCCTCTTGTGAAGTTTCAGGAGCACTTACCTGCATTTAAGAGAATGGCTGGTTTCCTGTGCAACCCCGTGTCTCTGGTCTCTTATCACTGAGGCCACCCTTTCAGTCACTGTCTGCCTTGTGTCCTACTACCTTGTCACTCTTCTTGTTTGATGGCCAGAGATGGGATCTGCAGTACTGTTTTGTGAAGCATGATGACTACACCATCAGCTCATTCACCACACTGAGGGAAGGAAAAAGGGATGCATAGCAGAATTGCAGCAAAAAAGCCTATTGGGGCTCTACTAGCATGGCATAATTGCATGTGCAACTGGGATTAAGTTAGATTACAGGGTGGAAATTGTGTGGGTAGCTTTTGATTTGGTTAGTCACCATGCAGGAGACCTCTCAGAATCCCAGGGGACTAGCTTTAGAAAGCATAACAGCACTTGCAGTTAGCAGACCAGCAGTATGTATCATCCCTCCTCCAAGTCAAATGACCTAATGCCATAAGAAGCCTCACACACATTCTTCCTTTCCCCCATGAACACGTTTAAAGAATAACGTTGCACCTACCAGGATAACAGCATAGGACATACCCGTAGGAAGCTCCCAGTGTTGGGTGGGAAAAGGAACAGAAGGATACATCTTTGCATGTATCTGCATATGGTTCTTTCACCAAATCACAGAATGGCTGTTTTAAAAAGGCATCAGCACATGCAAGCTCCTCTAAATTGTCAGGGAAGTCCTGAGTTCCATGGTATCCAAAAATGTGGTGGACTTGGTGGTACCTTTCTGTCTAAAGATCTATTAGACACACATACTGGGTCTCACATAAGGAAGAGGTGTCACAGGCCTCTAGAAGCCTGATCTTCACAACCTTGCATTCTTAGCATTGTCCACCAAATCTTCTTGCATTCCTCAGCAATCCTAAAATTATCAGCCTTCTGACTCCCCCACCAAGTCCTCTGCCTCTGGAGAAACTCTTGACAAAACTTTTTATTTTACCCTTTTGCTAGCATCAGCAGGAGATAGGGCTGAAAACAGGACTGGCAACAGGGTGGCAAGTCCAAAATCTACCTAGGACACAAGAACAGGTACACCTACACTGTAGCTTAGACCAGGGCTGCTAGCCCTTGGCTAAGCTGAAATAAGGCTCCTAGGCTCAGGTGTGGAAGTGAGTAGAGGCCCTGGGTGAGGTTGTTTAGGACCATTAAGTTCTATTAGTACCCTCAGGGCTCTGACAATCAGAGGCCTAGCTTCAAAACCATATTATGCTTTAAAAATCCTCACTAACGTAAATACAGCAACTGTGGATATCAAGGATGAGAGCTAAGTATAAATGGAGAGCAAAACAGTGTAGTCACACTGCCTTGCATCTCTGGCAAAAAAATCTTTCAGCCTTAATCTATTACTTTCATGTGGAACTGAAAAAAGATGTGAATAACACATAAAACCCTCTATAGAATCATGTCATTTAATAATAATCCCATCAGACACAACAGGCACTCACCTATTGAACTTGAGTTCTGCCTCCAAACCAACTTTAAGGGGTACAGGCTAAAACTGAATCTTAGAGATTTTCCAGCTCAATGGCACAAGACATGCATTGAAATTGCATTCTTAAATGTACAGGTTGCTCATCATAGTAACAACCAGGCCATCTGCTTACTAAGACTCCCTTTTTGTCTCCTGAAACAGCAGAAAACAGTTTTGAAGCTGCCTAAAACTCATGCTCTTCTCAAATTAAATACATAAAGGATGTGAACAAAGTTTTATATTTTTTATATTAATTTCTACTTTGGCAATTTAGTTTCTTCAAATTATTAGAACTCTGTCAAGCTAAGACTTTTTTTTTTTTTTTTTTTCCTGAATTCTCAAAATCTATAAGAAAGGCCAGATTCAGACCCCATGTTTGGAGGAGGTCTTTAAGTCTTCAGTAGGACACAGAGAGTATTCTAATATTATCATATCTAAATATTGATATGTTGAAATTCAAACCAAGAACAGTCATTGCAGTCCAGTTTATAATCACTCAGGAAAATTTTACTGTGGTGTACAAAATCTGAAAGACATCTTTTGTAGCCACAGGATAACATACTCCTTATCTGAAATGCTATCTATTTGAAACACTGTTCCTGCCCTCTCCCTGTCAATTTAGCAAGATGGGTGTTTTGCTGACACCAAAAGGTAGAAGTAAGAAAGGTACCATGTGTACCTGTGCAAGCAGAGAGCAGCAAAGTGATCTGCATGCATGGTTTTTATATGGTTGGTAGGCATAAGGGTGAAAAAAAGGAAAGATTAAGCCTTCAGTAGGTCAACTATTGATAGAAGAGTCTGAGCAAGCAACTGCAAAATTCACTATGGTAATTTATCTGCATGGGTCAATGGCTATTGACTGCCTGAAAATAAAGGTCGATCACAGTGATAGATTTCAGTGCCATAGCTATGAACATATATTAATAAACGTTGCACAGAAGTGATTTTTGATTCTGGTGGAAAGGACAGATAATCAATATCCTTGTGTCCTTGTCCAGGCTGAACTTTCTACTTGGATTATGCTAATTAAAGACTAAATAAAGTGCTGATGTTTCCATATAATTAGCAGATAGAAGAAAATAATAAAGTGGTGAATGGTTTTTGTTGGTTATTTCATGCAGAACTGAGAAAACAAAACACTTAAGCCATTTGTGAAAAGCAAGATCTGTTTCTTTGCAAGCATCCATTTCTGTTCCAGATATTTATTTCTACTATATGCTTGCCACAAGAACAAAATCAGAACTTTACATTGCAAATAGACATGGTCAAGCCATTTGGATAGTTTTTTGTACAACAGCAGAGAAGGTCTGAACTGTGTCTTTTATTCCAGACAGGTGGCCAAGCTGTAAAGGTCCACTCATCCCTGGATGTTTCATCCAGACTGAGCATTGTTTTCTCAGATGTTTGAAACTCCCCTTTGGATAGATTCCTGGCAGCCTGACTCTACTCGAAGGCTGCAATTCCTCTTCCCCTTATTTGCATCCCCTCCCTCCTTGCCTGGCACTTGAATTTGTACAGCTGAACTGGGTGAGGGAGCTAATCCAGCTAAAAACTAAGCACTTGATGTGGTGGGTGTAGGATGCAGATGGAAGAGTTTCCCTCTCCCCTTGTGTTCTTGAAAATGTTAGGGGTATGGGAATAGAACCATGCAACTGAGGAAGGGTTAAGCAGTCTGGCCTTAAGCAGCCATAAGCTGTGGGGGATGCACCATGAGATTCAAACTGCAAAGGGGTGACGTTAAATACGCATCTTATCATGTGTAACCTGTTCTTCTGCAAAATGATTGAGTATAAATCACTTGGCTGGCACAAGTATTCTATTACACCTTTTGACTTCTTTATCTGGTCATTGCAAGTAATGCCTACATTATTGAGCTATTTTGTGAAATAACTGGCATTAATTTTACAGCCCTACTGTGAAACCAGTTATTGAGTGAAATGACTAAAACTTCTATTCATTTCGACAATAGAAAAGGCATAGTAAACTAGTGTTAATTTTCTAAAATCATATGTTGAACTTCATGGGCCATGGGGTGAGTGTAAAAGACTACAAAGTACCATAAATATGCATAGCATAAATAGTTTTACAACTATATTTGAGTTAGCAATTACATAATAATTAGGAACTAGGTATTTTACATATCATCTACCTATTATTTTCTATGTTTTCCTGTTATGAATAAAAACTTTCACCAGTTCTCAAACTGCTTAGATTTATATCAGAATAGTGACAGTCCTTTTCTAAATATTTTAAATTACCTTTCATGCAGAAGAAGCAGTTTGATTACATATAAATATTTAAACTGTAGATTCCTAGATTATCCCAGGTGAACAAGGCTTTCAAAAATTGTAATTTCAGTTCTACACCTACACATGAAATCACACAGAAAATGGCAGACGTTATTAAAGTTCTGTGTCTCTAGATGGCATCTTGGTGGTAGCCACATACCACTTGAAAACAGTCAGTTAATGTGCTCAAACTACAATTCATTATGCAGAACAAGGTCATTTTACACTTGCATTATATTCCCTTTTGGTTCTATTCATTTCTTCTTTCACTGTACAAAAGTTGGCATCTTTTTCTGAGGCAGAGCAATGCCTATAATAAAGAAAATAGCAATGTAAAAAGTACTGTCAGAGATATATAAATAGTAGTGAGCATGAAACAAATCAAAAGCATAACAATTAACTTTTTTCTTCTCCTATCATCTCATATATTTAATTTTTTAACTTCACAGAATCACAGAATGGTTTGGATTGGAAGGGACCTTAAAGGTCATTCAGTTTCAACCCCCGTGCCATGGGCAGGGACACCTTCCACTGGACCTACTTGCTCAAAGCTCCATCCAACCTGGCCTTGATCACTTCCAGGGATAAGGCCTTCCTTTTTTCCCCCTCTGAACTGAAGCTCTGCACCAAGTTAATTTGCCTTCTTGTGGCCCTATCAGTAAATGAGTTTTAATTCACTTTCTTAAAAAAAAGGAATTCTGCAGGAATTCAGGATACCTCTTTCCTTCCAAAAAGGACTGAATTTTTACTAAACCATAAACACGCATAGTATTATTAACAGAAAAAGTCTTTTTCTGCTGTAATTTGTCTGTGTTAAATTTAGCTGAATTTGACCTTTAAATTTAATTTAAATTAAAATTGCAGATTTTCCAAACTTTTTAAAATTTTCTTCTCATTGGAACTAGACATCAAATTTAAACTGAGTTTATTAATAGTTTACTTTCTTAAAGGAACGTAGTAGTCTCAAAAGACTTTTCCCTGCACAAGCAGTAATTTCTATTCTCAAGTGAACGTTTTAATTCTTGCCACTTTGTAGCTGACTATTTCCCCTAAAGCAGTAAGATGACTGAGGTTTTGCCCAAACCTACATTACATACGAGCTGTAAAACTTTTAGCTTCTGTGCATTAACCTGTAGAGTTAGATTTAAGTCTGTACGTAAGATGTAAGCAAATTCTTAAATATTTGTCTTTACAGTTGCCTGAATTAAAATTTCAAAGTTTTAGGTACTTTTTGATATTTACTGTTGCTAACTCCTGTCAAGTGACTGAACATATTTTAAGGTACATGTTAAAGCCTGAGTACAACATAGAATTATCTATATGTATGCAAAATACCTTGTACTTGATCATTTCCATCTTTCCATCAAGTAGACTGGCAGCATTCACAATAGCTAAAGCTGTGGAAACAGAATAGATTTTTTTAGTTCTTTGACCAGTTTTCCACCCACTTAGTCAAGAAAAGGAGTTCTTATCAGCTAAACCACTTAAACCTCCCACCTTCCCATCCATCTGCTGAATAGGAAGAGAGTTCAAATTAATTGAACCATTTAATTTCACTATAAATAAAAGATTTTAGGTGTTTTAATGATCTTTCCCCCTTTTTTACTTCCACTGCATCTACACGTACATTTCCCAAATTTCCTTTTGAAGGTGTCAAATAAAGGTTGAGAACTTTCAAGTCTTTTTCTCTTTAAGTAACTCAAACTACCTTTAAGCTATAACACCAATCTGTGGGTTACATTGGTTTCCTGGCAATCAGTATAAGTTGGTACATATATTTCATTTAAATAAACAAATCTGCAGCCTTGAGTATTGCACAGTCATTGTACAATATAAAATCAGATTAAAACAAAATGCTACTCCATTTTGTCAGTGTTAGACTTTCCACCACTAATACTCACCCTGTGGTATCACAGTGGTATTAAGAAAAGCAGTTCAAATATAAAGACTGGCTATTGATCTATAAGTCAAGTCATTTGGATCAGGCATCTGATAGCTGAGCACTCTGGAGCCCTTCTCGTCCATGTACCTGGCCCTCTTTCCTATCTCCTTTAGAGATTACTCAGCTCATTAATGTGTGGTGTCAGATCCCACCTAAGGCACATAGCCAGTGTCTTGGGTACCTCAGTTCAGAAGAAAGTTACCTTTATGTGCTTTTCATAAATCAAGTATTAAAAGTTGCAGAGATTTATGTATATTTTTAATCTAAAAGTACTTTTCTCTTTAAAATTACTTTGCACTTTTTAAAGCTAATTAAGCAAAATTACATCATAGATTATTTTAATCTTCTTAATATCTGAAACTCATCATGGTCTTTTAAAAGACTATATGACATGAAATATGAATACATATATAGGGTGATTCTGCCTGTACCTCTGTCATAATGACTCTAAACCGAACAATGTTATCTTAACTCTCACAGCTGCATTCACCACAATGGTAATTCAAGACATTTCAAGTGGTAAATACAGACACACTAGAGACTGCCATTATATACTTACATACTTACTATTCTATTTATCATTAAAACCTTCCAACTATTTAATGTTGAGATTTACTATGGGATTTGTTTTTTGCTGGGCACAATGGAGCTCCATTGCCATTGGGTTTGTTCAGAAGAGTAGGCACAAATTCATGATGGAAATGATTGAAGTTAACACACTTTAACTATGCAGTTTTCATAATCTCTGAATTGATTTCCACAATAACAGGTGGATTAAAATTTACCCCGTGTTGTTACAACATATCCCATGAAGCTTCCCTCAGGATGGAGTGTCATACAGTGGGTGCTGTAATTTCAGTGCAGAGATGCTGCCCCAGACATCAGTGGAGAATGGTAACGTTTGCAGCAGGCAAGCCTTTGCAAGCACCTCTGCAAGGTTGACAGGGTTTGAATGGGTTGTTTTGATGGTGGAAATCTGTTCCAGAAATCTGTTCCACACTTATCAGACAAACCTCTTCACCCTGCTCCAGTTGAATTTTTCACTATTTCCTTTGAAATAATGGTTTTCTGAGCAGTTATAACTGGGTGATACACAAGCCTCTCTTCTGGATTGAGAAGATAATTGACCTGGGAGCAGAGCCCAGGTCCTTGGGCTGGACAGGCAGGGGTTTAACACTGTCCACATGTTTTTGACTAGCAGTGACAGCTTGCATCAGGTTTTGACCTAGCCTTTTAAAACAAATTTTAATGCCTTCTGCTTAACTATCTTATGCTTCTGGTTGTAACCACCATAATTTATATAAGTACAAAAATTTATGATTTAATGTCATCGAGGTATTAATTCAGCTGGATATACTTAACTCAATGAAAGAAGTTCACAGTGACTTTTCCTATATTTGCTTGGTCATATCCACTAGTGGCTCTACTGCCCAATGTTCATTAAATTACAATGGTTGTTAAAACACATTTCCCCTCTGGTCAGCTACTCTCTATATCTGAGTCCAAGCACTTCCACATTTATCAAGTACTAATATGTCTTTATAAAGCAGACATGTACTGTAGATGAAAAGATACCACACATCCTCCTGTCAGCCAAGCAAACAAGACCTGGCATACAAGTCCAGGTAAGTTGCGATTCTTTCTTGGTACAAAAGTGTTCAGCATGGTAGGGTACTCTGAAGGTGCTTCACACCTCACCCAGACAGGTGTCAGAAATCACCACACTTTTTAAGGCTCTATGGGCATCAGAAATAAATGGTAATCTTAAACTGAGTTTCGGTGTTAATTAAGTATAGTTGATCAGGTAATTGTTGCCAAAACGATTTAATAGAGTTGGCAGAATTGGTGATGGGAAAAGATGACTTTTAACGAGTCTCTACATTATACAAGATTTAAAAAAAATAACAACAGCAACAACAAAACCAACAGAAACCTCCACCCATAGTTTATGTGTCCCAGTATCTCAGTTTTAAAAGGCAATATTTTATTTCCATGTGTCTACTTGTCTAGACATTTCAGCACATTAATAAGAGGGGGGGGGAAGGAAAGCAATGAAAAAATATTTCAAAATCAGAACAGTTTCATTGATTTAACTTTTTAATATCTTTTTATTAGCAGTTTAGAAACTTTTTCAAGTTCTTAACCCTTAAAAGACTCTCCTAGATGGAAAAATAACTCCTTAGCAACCAGTACACCACATTATATTAGACATATGAATATTTCATGTAAAATGAAACCACATGAAGGAGACAAACATCTAGCAAGAACAAAGATTCCCTTTAGCCTCTCTGTTTTGTCACAGTATTGCTTTGATGGTGGGGTTTATTTTTTTCATTTTGTACTTTACCTTTTTGTACTCATTTTTGTTGGAGTGTTTGATCTTTTTTCTTTGCCCTCTCTCACCATCTCCTCAGGCTTTTCCATCTATCATTGCCACCATGTGGAACAAGGATGACTCTCCTAATGGCCTGTGTAGCAGTGGGCTCAGTAGGATGGATGGAAAAGTATCCTCATCTTCCTGATGGAGGGCCAAGTGGCAGGAACAAGGAGGCAGGAGTATCAGCAATCTTTCTCTTGAGGGTGAGATAGGGTGGGGCATTGCAGAGTGAAACTGGTATAAAACCCCTACCAGGTCAAGAGTGTGGTCATGGTGACTTCACAGGTGTAGAGAAGAACCCCAAAGCAAGACCAGACCTTCTTCCCTCATAAATGTACTAGAAGTCAAGATCTTTCTGGGCAAGATACAGAATAATGCTTATGTCTTTAAGGTAAGGACTACAGAGAGAAGAGGAGATGCAGGAAAAGGATGAGGTATTTCCCACCACAAGGATATGCAGAAATTTTCAGTCTTCTTTTACTGGTTCTTTTTTGCAGCACAAGAAAATGTCATAAATTTGACAGCTTATTCTCAGACTGTCCTCATTGGTGGAAACCAGGCCTGTAGTTTAAGATCATAAAGTTGGAAAGGACCTTAAGATCATCTAGTTCCAACCCTCCTGCCATAAGCAGGGACACATCACATTAAACCATGCCACCCACGGCTTCCCTGTTGAAGAAGCCCAAATTGGTATTAATCTTTATTTGTCTCTAAACTTCATTGTAAGTTACTATCCCCTGAGCATTGTCACTGCTTAGTCTCTTGGTATTGCTGCTGCTTCATGGACTGCTCCTTCTGGTGGGACGTTTTTATTAGGCATAACTGAACCTCCCTGCTTAATTGCATTCTGCCTGTGACTCTGTTCCTCTTGATTAGTGAAGAACATGGACTGGAAAGGACTGTGTGGGTCACTGAGTGCAATCATTAGCACATTCGAGCAATTGTGCTGTAGATGTAGAGTGCCAAATGGTCTCAGAACAGGAGCTTGTGCCTTTCCATCCATGTCTCCTGAACACTCTCTAGCTACTGTAATGAGAATGTTTTTTAAAAAGTACTAATTCATTTAAGGATTGATGAGCCTTCATCTAAGCAGAAAAGTCTAAGCTGCAGGAAAAAGATTACTATGGGTAAAATTAGGTCTCCACTTTGGGCTGAGGGCTCCCCCAGGCTTTAGCTTGGGTGGGGGGAAGGTGAAACATGAACTGTTGTCACTGCTTTGGACCTGAGTGGATTATTTACAAAACATGTGCACAAAGCCCCCTCTGAATGCCGGCAGGGGTAAAGGTGAGAAGAGTGGCTCTTAGCTGACAGTTCATAGGCTTTATCCCCTCCTTATCCCTAAAACTTGGTCAAAGTGACTGTAAATCCTTCCATAATGGATCCCTGCCTTTCTCTGCCTGCTTCAGTGATATTTCCCACCCTTCTCATGTATCAGTATCCTCTTCTGGGCTGGTGTGTGGCAGGCTTTGCATGGAGACCATGGGCAGAAAGTTCTCTGGCTGCATAAGGTGCCCAGGGACCATGCTGCAAACCATCCTCTGCTTCTGCTCAACTTTCTTCTGCCTCCTCCATTCACTTTCCCCGACTTGGTGCAGAAACAAGCCCCTAGACTTTCTCCTTTGCTGTAACGAAGATGCTGTCAGAGTGTTTGCATCTGGCAATTGAAGACCCTCTTGCACTGCTGGGACCCAGCTTTGCTGTGCTGGGTATTTCCAAGGGAGTCTACGAAGTGATGGCTCTCCACACTTCAGAGCACTTGCAATAGGTTGTTTATCTTCTGCAGTTTGTCCAGCGAGCACTGCATTGTGTCAGCTATCAATTTAATGCTTTGTGCTCTAGGATCGACCACTGCCAGTGAAAGCAACCTCTCAGAAACGTAACTTTGTTAGTGTCTGTCTAACTTACAAAGAACACAAAGTGACTTGTACCATGCCCTCACCCTGCACATTGCAAACCCTACCTAAACACAGTCTGGGCAAATGGACGTTACATTAAATAATCACTCTCTGTTTTCCCTTGCCATCCCTTGGCTAAGTGCTCTGACCCTCAGAGGAGGATCATCTGGCTGTGCTACTTTTCTCATTTCTGGAGCTGCTGTTCCATCTTGTTACAAAGCCAGGCAGCAAGAGAGAGAACAAGATGGGGCTTTTGACTGAGCATAAGTAAGAATAAGAAACACAACCTTGGGAAAAAAAGACAGCTTATAATGACACAAAACTCTTTCTGAACATATGGTAACCTCAGGAAAAGCAGACCTTTCAAATTAGGAACCAAATCCTGAGGCATTTGGGGCCAGTTAATGATGCTTTTGTACTCCTACTCTGTGAAGATTAAAACAATTATGGATTGGAAATAGTTCATTTATTTACTACCATTTTTAATGGCAATATTTGTAACCTTGTTTGGTTTAAAATGCTATTTCATTTGGTTCTAAGCCTGTGATATCCCAAAGTCTAACAAACACACCATGTCTTCACACTTTTATATCCATAATGAATTTTTGCATGCAAATAAAATACCAATGCTTCAGCTTCCAAAAACCTTGGAGGCAAACACTTTATTGCATCATGAAATTAATTTTTATTGCCCTTCTGTTCTGTGAAGCAGAAATGCAAAGCAATATGGAAAAAAAAAGTCAACCAAAGAGGCCTTTTCAGCAGCTTTGCAGCCAGAATGTCTTTGTTAATCTCCAAGGCGATATGCTCTTCAGATCGATGATCAAAACCAGGGGGGTAATGACACATTGTACAGTCTGAGTCTACTGAAAAGCTCTCTGTGGTAAGGGAGTGTTAACCATTATGACACCTCATGGACCATCTTGCTGACTTGCTCAGAATCACGATGGAATTTCTGCCTCATAAGCTAGCGGGAGACGTAGATGTCAGTGTCTGCTCTTGCATGTGGTTGGAGTGAGAGCTGACTGTATACTGCATTACTTTTTGAGCCAGCAAGGGTTGGGGCCCTGCTGTAACATCTGCTGCAGTTTTGTGTTCCGACAGCTGCAAGGTAAATCCTGTATTACTCGGCTTAAAAGAATTGCTTGTGGTTTATCCTCCCTACTTGAAGGAGGGCAGGAGGTGTCAGACAAAGAAATGCACAGGTATTGGGGCAGTGCTGGAATTTCACAGTCAGTATTTAGGGGATGCTGCAGCTCTTGGGGACACCTGGCAGCTGCAGCCAGGATGCTGCTTGGGACCATCCACTTGGACAACCAGCTGGATGGTCCCAAGATGTGCTGCCCCACAGCTGTGGCAGACCTGGAGCTGCCACCCTCCTGGATGCGGGCATGTGCTGCCAGGTGAACTGGCCATTTATGTAGCTATTTGCCCCTATATATATATATATATATATATATATATATATATCCCTATCTGTAGCAGACTGTGTCTGGGCAGGCAAAAGGGACCGTGTGTTTGAAGCATCTGAAAAATCCGATGTCTCTGGATGCAAATGGGAGCTCTTCGCATCCTTCACTGTAAACACGACGATTTATGTGTGCTCATGCATGTCCTGTCAGCGTTTGTTTAATGCTTCAGTTGCACTAGCTCTTTCCCTTTTAGTTTGTATTTTAATGTGCAGGCACTTGCTGAAGTGTATCCACTTAGTGAGCATCTGGCCTTGCTGGAGTTTTAAACTGAACACACATTTTAACGATGTCTGACAGAATTCTCAGTTGGCAAGGAGAAAATTAATAGTCCAAATCTCCTTTCCTTCCCTTCTGTGCAAGGCTGGCTGGTCCGTCATCCCTACCAAACCCTATTTTGTCACAGCAGTTGGTCCCAGCCAGCACCTTGCTCTACAGAGTGCATGCACACAGTGCTTCATAAACCCTACACAAGCTCTGGAGCTTGCTTGTGGCCTTTGGACATTGTGAGTTTCTAAGGTCAATTGATTGGACATGGGAAGCCTGGCTCTTCTTCAGTAGATTTGGTACTTCTCTTTTGTTCAGTGCACCTTAAAAGGCTCACCTTATATTAAGGATTTACTCAAGGATTTAAATTAAGTGACAATCTAATTACCACAGTTATACATTGCCAGGCAAATCACAGGGCTGAAGTAATTTGCTTTGTTGGGTTAGTATTTGGACCAGTTATGCAGAGTGAAGTGGCATTTATGAACAAATATAAGATCCAGTGGAAGTCCATCAGGAGCCTTCATTAGACAATCAAAATACCCCTCTCTCTGCTCAGTGTGACATTCCACATACCTCAACATGGCCTTTAGCTCTTTCCTCACAGATTCCTAAAGGATTTAATAATTTGAACTTTTACAGCCTTGTGCTCACCATCATGAGGCTATGTGTCAGAGATGACCCTGAAACACTGACTTCACACACTGAGATAGAGCTAGTGTTGTTAGGAGGAAAATCCTGCATCCTCAGCCAGTGCTGTCAACAGCAGCTCTCAGCTATCCAGCATGGTTCAGCAGGCCCATTTCCAGGTCTGTTTTGATTCTTTCCAGGCTGGTGGCTTCTTCTCAAAGAGCTCTGGAGGAGGACTTGAAGTCCTCAACCCCAGCATTGCTGCCCAGCTGGGGGACCAGACTGTAGGTACTCACTACACAAATGGGCACACATGGACTCTGAGCTCCTACACCTGCATGGCCCAGTTTCAAGCTCTGCTTCCCAGGAATGCTCAAGCATGCAGCCTGGAAAAGCTGCCTTTACAAGGCTTTGCTCTGATAAAAGCCTGTCATATGAATATGCAGCAAAAAAAGCACCAAAAGAGATTGCTAGCCAAATTCATTAAAATCCGAGAGTGACTGTGTCTGGCTGGAAACATTCTGGCAGAGCAAACCTAGCTCTCAAAATCATTAGTCTTTCCAGTGCTGCCATTAGAGGGGGACATAAGGGGTGCTGATTATTTGGTTTATCACTATTTAACAGTCAGATGAACTTTGGCAATGGAACACAGACCTAAAGATTAATTGCATGCAGTTAAAGGGCCCAGCTTAAGGACTTTGGCTTGGGAGTATGGTCTGGCTTCTCAGGCAGAGAAGAGGCATAGCTTTCCCTCCTGCCCTCTTTCCTTCTCTCCTGTCTTGATGGAGAGGTCCCTAATAGCCAGTCTTCTCACTCAGGAGCTCCTGTCTTGTCCCTGCAATTAGTGAGGAAGATTATGGGCCAAAACAAGCATTACCAGCTGCATTGTCACTATTTGAAGGGCATTTTAAAGGCAGGGTGAAGAAATGATAACCCTAGTCACCCACAGACCAGGATGACTACTATGGATTGATGATGTAGGAGTCCTTATAGACATCATGCATAATAAACAGTCCTTGAAGGAGTTTGGGGGGGATTGAGCTTTAGGCAAATGACAAGGCTCTGGGAACAGGAATCAGTTACCCTGATAAAATGCATCACCAGGTTTTACAGACATCTCCAGGAGATGAGAACTTTTTCAGTGTAAGACAGACATTTCCAGTACACCTGTATGAAGGCCTTTTCAGCAGCAGCAAGGGAGATGAAAAAGATACTTTCAATTCATATACAAGATGAAGAAGGTTAATGAGAAACTGTAGCAGGAAGTCATACATATGTAAATAAGTGAGCAAATAGACCTCCAGGTACTAGAGGCTTGTGCAACTCCTGAGAATTTCATCTTTACCATTTTCACAATTGGGTCATAGAAAGTTGCTGACGGGATCAGCTTTCAGCTTGATATAACTCAGTATAATTGATTCTAATGGCTTTATTAGGTCATAAAAGGTGATTTCCTTTAGGTCTTTATCCTGTGCTCCCTGGCAATATTTCCAAAACCCTGGGTAAGTAAAAAATGCATACTGATTCCTAATACTCAGGACTTTATTCCCTCCAATTCCCTCTTCTCTTTTTCCCTAGTATACAAAGTAGGGTATATAGCGTTGTAGTTACACAATATCAAAAGAGAAGCACGGGAAGGCTTTAAGTTTCCAGGTTATGCATTTCTTCACTATGTGCATCTGAGAAAGACTCTGTCTACAAGGGCATCATCTCTGCTGACAGCTCAGGCTGGCCCAGGTCCACCCTTATATTGCAAACATAGTCATGCAAAGATCTTTTCTTAGTTCAAGCTGCAGGGCTGACATGTAGAGGGACACCAACCCTCTCCAGGTGCAGTGTACCAGTGCTGGGTCACCTGCCAGTCAAGGGCTTCCGTGGGAATGGGGCATGGACAAGATCAACTGCTGGAGTACCTTCAACCACCAGTGTCCTGCTTGTGACTCTCCCAGGGCCAGTGTTGACTGGTTGGGTGAGTGTGAGATTGTCAAATGGGAATCCTTCCTTCCTCTTCAGCTGGATGCTTTGTGACGGGAGGGAAAGGGCACAGGTCATGGTGGTCCATATATTCAAGCCAAGTCACCCTTAAGGCTACTCTCCATCTCACAGTACAGTCAGAGCCAGAGGGACCCAGGTCTTGTTCATGCCTGCAGGCCATGGAGAGCGAGCTGAGATTTTTTGTAGGCATACCTCCATACACATACATACCAATCCTCCAGTGGTTTATTTCAGGCTGGAGAAGGATCTGCCAAGATGTGGGATGAATGCATGCATTCCCTATTCTAAAACTACTCATTCATGACTGGTCCTTTCTGTGGTGCCTCACAGAAATTTTGCTTGTTGTGCAGGTCAACCTGTCCCTTTGCCTGTTCAACCCCTATTACTCTGGGTTTGCTTGGACAGGTATCATGATCTTCCTGATAAGCATCTGCCTGCACTTAAGTGCAGTTCTCTACCTGATCAAAAAGTAAATTTTAAAGACTTAAACTCAAAAGTAAAACTACCAACCAGATTATCAAAAAGTACCAAATCAACTGTAAATCAAACCTGTCTCCTGTTTCTGCACAGTCCCAACTGAAGGTCCTTCACTTTGTCAGCCACCAAGCATAAGAAAATGTCCAAGTGCATTTGACAAGGAGTCACAATAGTAAGCAGCTATACCAGCCAACTAACAGGCAGAGGTGGCACCCCCAGAGATCAGGACCTCTGTAGAGGAAGAGGGATGCTCATGAGGTTTAAAGACTAGTAGAATAAGGGCAAAGCTTCTGTCTTTGTCCCTGCCTCAAGTAGTGATGTTTCTGGTGGGAACTTAGAAGATCAACATCAGGATCATGGTCTCCAGGGGCTCTGAAACCCCTATTATATGGAGGAGAGTCAGAGACCAGACTGGCAAGGGAGCAACATCCTACAAGCACTAAGTGTTACCTCAGCAGAACTTGTCCCTGAGGTTTAATCTGTCATGCAGCAGTACTCTCAAAGTATCAAGGGATTAGTCTAAAAGCCAGGAGGTATTTTCCAAGGAGGTTATGACATTTATTACGTGCTATCTCTCTGCCCATTAGGCTGATCCACAGGTGTTTAAATAGAGAATTGAAGCTAAATATAGCTCTGGGCTCACAGACTTCAGAGAATGCTGCTCTGCCTTCACATCCCTTGGAGCTAGGAATCCTCTCCCAGTGCTTGCCTGTGGTGCTCAGCAGCTCCCTAGAAGCAGCAGTGGCACCCATCTTCCCACTCTGCTCAATAATACAAACTATCCCTCAGTGCATTTCACAGTAACATCCTCCAGAGTCAGAGCAGCCTTGCTTGCAGAGGTTCCTGTGTGGTTGCAGCCTGTCCCTGATGACCCTCTCCATGCCTTCACAGAGATACACTAGAAGACCACAGCCACCCTTGCTAGCCCTCCTTCCATCATCTCCTCACTGCTGGGCTTTGCCTGCATATGCATGCATACAGCTGTTACTGTTCTCATGGCCTACCGCCACCAGCTTTCCCACCATCCTTTTTACTTTTCCTATTCCAAAGAGCAAGGCTTTTCCTTCTAATTGTGCTTTACAAGACAACATGAGGAATGTTGTAGACAGAGCAAGTCTTTAACCTTTTACTTTTGTGGAAGGCCATAGACCTAGATGAATATTCCTGTGAATCTTTCCTTCTCTGGGGTATGCAAACCTGTGAATATCAAAGTGTATACGTGGGGACACACATTGTTCCCCCTGCATTCCTTGCGTAGGGCGACAACTGTAGAGTATGGTACATTTTCTCCTAGAAAATTATTTATTATTTAAAAATTGTAACTTATTCCGTTAATTTTTTCTAATTGAATGTGCATCTAATATGCTATGTTGTTTGGAAAAGTGTTAACATGTTTGTGCAGCACATAAAATCCCTATGTGCATCTCAACACCATGTCTTTATTCTATCCCTATTCAGGTGGAAAAGGTGGTGTCTTCTGTGTAAGTATCTGGTCCAAGAATGTGGGAGTGGGAGAAGCAGAGGGCAAGTTGGTTACTCAAAAGTGGAGGTAACAGTGCCCATAGTGATCTCATGCTAAAAGTTTCCCTTCTCCTTGCAGAAAGCCAGCCTGACCTTCCAGGGTCCAGAAGGATATTTCCTCATTGGTCTTTTTGGACCAATATCTGGGGTTGCCACCCAACTATGCAGGTTCCTTAGGTATCATCTCATTGTCCTCCTGCTTTCCAACCCAGGGCAGGGCACTCATCTCCACACGAGCTTGCCCAGCAGGGCTGGCAGCCTGCAGGGAGCTGCTAGTGGCAACAGGGAGGTACCCCCGCACCCCGACAGGCCTCTGCTGCACAGCCCTCTCAGGCAGCTGCCCTTCTCTGCTGGGCACCCAGGAGCTGCTGCATTGCCTTTACCGCATGGTCAGCGCTGGCTGGCCAGGCGCTACAGGGACAGCGAAAGGACTGCGGGGGACGCTCCTGCCCCCACTGCTGCCTGCTTTCAGCTAGCTCTGCCACATTTATCCTCTCCAACCATCCTCTCAAGCTGTGAATGGAAATATTGAGGTGCCTATAGGTAGCACTGACCATGGAGACCGTTTTCCTTGTGCCCCCGCTGAGAGTTTTTTGCAGATTGAATTGACTTGTAAGATGAGAAGGGATGACTGAGTTAAAAAAGAGGAGTGTAAGGAGTCCTGGGGGCTGAGATCCCTGCATGCAGGATTGGAGAGAGGAAATGTAGCCAAGCTACTGGTAACAGCATTAGGTGAGCCCAAGGGTGGCAATACACGATGGGGTGCTGAGTGTGGGAGGACAGAGGTGCCAGCTACACCTTCCCCAAACAGCAGCCACTTCCCAGTAAGTCACCTCCTCTGCCTTCTCACGGGCACCCTACATCACACAGCAGGAGGGAACAGCCACATGGTGCGACTGAGACATATCTACCCAGAGCAGAGAGCTGACGTTCCCAAGAATGCTGCCTTGTCGGGATGTGGTGCTCTCCAAGGATGGGGAGAGACGATTTACCATGAATAACAACGCCATGTGCTCCTGGGCAATTCTTCCAGATAGTCTAATGCAAAAACAAAGCCCACAGGAAAGTAAAAGGCAGCCCTGCAGTCTGGCCACAGCTATGAAGGCAGTAGGTTTAGGAATTGGTTTGCTTCCAGAACTGCTAAAGATCTGGAGAAATTAGCTGTAGCATGTAGATGAGAAGATTTATGAAATGATCGAGGAGATATGAAAATGAAAGAATCAACAATATAAGAGCACAACATGGGATAGTGAAGTATTTTATTTCCATTGCTTTCAATATTATCTCTTGGTTGGCAGGAAATAATCTGAGTAGGGAGACCGCATAGCAGAGGTACGGAAAATAGATGTGATCATTTTCCACAGACGCCATGAGCACCACTCTAGATATTTTATAACTTGCTAGTATTTTATGTCATTTCTTCAGACATCTGTGCATTAGAGTGACTGAGAACTGCAAATGATGTATAGTTAAGATATCCCCCTATAATTAAGCTGAAATAATGCTGGATTCTTCTAGCATAATTATAGGGGTCTATTTTAACTATTAGCTCATTAAAAAGCTATGATGCAAACCTCATTCTGAAAGAGACAAAAAATATGGTATATGAACAAAATGTCAGTGGTCCTCTGCTGAGACCAGATGGAGAGGTATAACTATACTCAATTTATCAGTCAATACATTTAATTATAGCCAGGCTTGGATGAAGCCTGCAATGGCTCTTTATTATGTTCAGTGTTTGCAGACGGAGGTGGTGGTTCAGAAATGCTTGGGAAGGGAAAGCAGTATCTATGCAAAAGGGAGGACTGTGGCTGAAACTGGTCTTGGTTTCACATGAAGCCCTGCCACATGCTTCTCTCTAGATGGGAGCCATCCTTTTTCTCACCTTGCACTTCAGATGTGGCACACAGTTACAGAAGCTGGCGCTGCAAGGCTAAAATCCATGAATCCATGTTTCGGTCCCATGACAAGGCCAGGCCCAGGAAGCAAGCAGTCCCAGCCAGCACAATCCCCACCAGAGAATGGAGCGCTCATGTGTGTCTAATCTGCTTGGGGTCAAAGCTGGTCAAGTATTATGGAGCAGCAGTGTCGCCTGGATTTGGGTAATAAAAGTGGCTAATCTGGTCTCTGACAAAGGGCATCCTGGAAGAGAGCTGCCTGCCCTCGCGTACTTTCTTCCAACAGCCAGAAAGCTATTCTCTATGTAGTTATCTCCTCTCTGCTGAAGAGAGCAGCTGGATGGAGGAACTGCTGTCTGGTTCCCTGCACTTGTTTGAGCCCCAGCTTGGCTGTGCTAACCATCAAAGTGCTGTCCTGTGATGAAACCCTGATCCTGCTGCTCTTGTAAGGATAAGGGTTTCTCTTGCCTGGCCTTGCTTATAGGCTGTAATACAGCTGGGGCACTGTTTAAGCAACCAACTCCATTGAAACTCCATGTTTTGTGCTCCAGGATCCTTCTAGAGGAAGGGATTGGTGCATGTAATGATCAGTCCTGGGCCTATCATTAAGGCATTGCATTACAAGAATCAGGTTTTCCTTCCCAGTGCAGCCATTGTTGTTTCCTCACTCAAGGTGATTTGCTTTGCAAATATGGCCTGGTGTGCCTGCTTTGCCCAAAGGGGCATCTCATCTCTGGCATTCGACAGCAAACAGCAGGGCAAAATAATAGAGCAGAGGCTAAATAAGAAAAATTACTTTTTGCCCTCGAGCATTATGGCAACAAATGGTGAAAAACATGCCCTTGGGGAGCAGTGAAATGAGTGAGATGAATGTGTAATGTCCAACAACTACATGTCCAATCAAAAAGCATACACTTACAGCATGAAGTTAGCAGGGGTTGGCCAAATACAAGAAGTAGAGTCAGCTGGGGAATTTATTGTTGCTGGGGATGGCATGGTATGTAAATCTTGCTGGAGAGCTCTTTGAGGTTGCTTTTGGCTTTTGAAGGGGTAGGTAATGACTTTGGAGTGTAAGACTTTGTTTTATAGGAAAATTATGAAGGAGGAAAAACAACAGAAAGGCAAGAATAGCAGCTCAGGTGAAACCGAGGTTCCAGCCAAGTCTTTTTGTGGTCTAGGCCTCAGGAAAAGGGTGACTTTCTGATGGAGAAAGAGGGCAAGGTAGACTGGGAGGTGGATGGAGCTGGCTACAGCTGCATACTGGCACTTCTTTTTCTCCCTTTAGCTGCCCTGCTCAGCGCAGGAGCAAGGCAGTGTGGACAGGGGGACCTGGTAAGGTACTGGGGGCTACAGCACAGAGAACTTTTATGCTTGACCAAAGGACTCAACTAGATGTGAATGTGAAAGGATGCTCCCAACTTTGGCCCAAGGTGTTTTATTCTTTGCTTTAATTTGATTAAAGGCTGTCTGAAAACTTGGAATGTGACCACATGCCCAGGTGAGCAGGCAGAAAGCATCCACATGTGCACGCTGGATGGGAGCAACTGGAAAAGGTAGCCATCTGCTCATGCTAACTTGATGGTGCAGTGCTGCACCCTGAGAATGCAGAGCATGCTGAGTGAGAGATGTGGCTATGTGAGCAAACAGGCATTGTGGTTATGTGCATCAAGGTATGGAAGGAGCTTCAAAGGACATTCTGCCTGTGACCCTCAGGAGCATGGCTTTGCGCTTGCTGCGGGGATCCTTGCTGCTGGGGAGATGCTCCATGGAAAGGTAGGTTTGGAAGGACTGTCACTGGTGAGACCATCACCCAGCTCTCGGGAGCCACTGGGTGGCGTATGAACACTTACATACATAAAAGAGTAGGCTTCGTGGAAAAAACCAAGGCAGAAAATATATGTAGATAATTACGTGGGCTCTCTTTGGGCTGGGGCGAGAGCAGGTGAAACCAGCCCAGCGCACATTAGAGAAGTGGTTATATGTCATGCCTCCTTTAACAAATAAAAGTCCAGATGATCAAGTATCCAGGAGTAAAGTTCAGGGGCTGTAAAAGCAATCAGCTAATGAAAAATCACAGCACAATCTCGCCTACGCCATGCAGGGCACGAACAGGGGACCTCAGGGGCGGCAGTGGCTGCAAAGCCCCTCAAGCAGACAGCTGCCCAAAATCATTCCTGGTGCTTAAATATCACACTAGCAACAGTCAGGAGGTCTTATCTGTGCCTTACTCAGCTGGGCACTAGCTGTACCACGGCCACAGTTATTTGGATGTACAGTCACAGAATCATAGAATAGTTAGGGTTGGAAAGGACCTCATCCACAGCTCATCTAGTTCCAACTCCCCTGCCATGGGCAGGGACACCTCACACTAAACTGTGACATGCAAGGCAGTCCCCCCAGGTGCTGATGTGGCAGCAGGGCTGCAGGTCTCTGAGCACAGTTCTGCTCAGCTCTGCTGCTCGATGCTTTCCTTTTCAATAGGAGCAGCTTCTCTCGGGCTGTTGCCTTTACCCACGGGAGCTGAGGACAGCTGGCTTGCCAGCAGTTGGCCCTGCAAGCCAGCTAAAGCTAGGAGGGGGATTTCAGCAGGAGTCAGGAGCCAGAGATATTTTATCTCAGCACCCTCCAGACTCCTCACATTTTCCTTCCCCATCTGGTTCATCCCTCCTGATCTATAACTCTTCCTGCACTTCATGGGCTCCTCTCCCTTGGATTGTTTAATGTGATTAAGAAAATATTTGCAATGTTTCCATCTCAGTTTTGCTCATTGCCCACAATTCCCCCTGCAGGAAAGCAAGCTCTCACTGCCTTGTGCAGCTGGGCCTGTGGATATTGCAACAGAGAGCCACTCTGAAGAGTTTCTCATTCCTGGCAGGGTAAGGCTCCAGAGCAACAGAGAATGGGAGAGACTACCTACCTGTGAGGAGCATCTTGGAACATGTTTTCTCTGCTCTTACCAACTGCCAATAAAAATGAACCAGAAGCTTGTTTTGAGGATGTTGCATTTATATGATGCTGGGGTTGGGACAGGAAAAGGGGGAACAGAGTTAAGATAAATTATACTATTTTTGACTAATTCAGTTAAGATAAATGATTTTTGGCTAATTCAGAATAGCCTGTTCCAAACGCAGCAGCATAGGTATGAAAGCTCTTAAGCATCTCTGAGGGCTCCCATGTTTATAATGTGGGAACCACCAGCTCCTATGTTATAAATGCTTTCATGGTGCTCAGGTAACAGCACAAGCATCTCATAAGTTGCAAAAGACAAGAAAGTGGAGCTGTCAGCCAGGCTGGAGCTGTGCTTGCTTGTGTATTAGCCATGCTCAGTCATCCACCTTCCCTCCTTTGCATGAGGGCACTCATTAGGTATTTCTGCTCTCAGCTACCAGTCATTCATCACTCACCACCCACCACCAAGTCATTATCAGGCAGTGGCTGTCCTGCTGTCCCCTGCCTGCAGCTGTTGCAGGGGCAAGAAGGGGACTTGTGTGTGAAGGAGAAAAGAGAAGTGGGTAAGCAGACCAGAGCAATGGTAGCCTGGATACATACTGGCTGTCCTCTGCCAGCTAAAGGAGCAGTTTTTCATCCAGCCTGGAGGAAAGTGGAGGTGAACAGTGCTTTTCAGCTTGTCTGTCCCACAGCAAACCTGGCTAGGGAGTTCTGCCCAGCCATGTGAAGTTCCCTTCCTGCCTCCACAATTCAGCATCCCCCTGTGAGAAAGAGGTCATTCCCCAAGAAGCTGAAGTCCTCACTACTTGTGACCAGTTTAAGCTCTGTGAAGGGACGTTGCTCTGTGACTTTTGGGAGTCTCGGTGGAGCAACAGTGTGATGCTGTGGCTGCTTTTCAAAGGGATGCCTGGAAGAGGCCAGGTTACTGGCAGATGACTTTTCGGTGATGTCCTAAGATGAGAGCCCTGATAGAAAAACAAGGCTCCTGTGGTGAGGGGAAGAAGATCTCTTGTCTCTGGGAAAAGGTGCCATCTTCGCCATCCTCCAGGTGGGAAGACGAGGCAAAGAACAAAATTGAATTGATTTTAATCCATTGCTGAGAAAGTCCTTGGTGGAAAATAGACTAGGGCCTGAGTCTCAAGGTAATGCCCTCAGTATCTCCTCCTCTCTACAGACTTCCATGGAAACCTCTGTGGTTTTGAGAATTTCACTTTGTCTAGGTTGAGATCAGGAAGCATCATGATGGATTTCAACTAGCAAATAGCAGTAAAATAAGAAAGGAAAAAGCCAAACCTGGCCCCTGAGCAGATAGACATTTACGCATGTCCTTATCTGTAAAGGTTTCCTCAGCATTTAGCATGGATGTAAACTATCTCCTCTGAACAGCACCCAGAACGCCAGCTGGCTCCAGCAGACTGCAGGAGGCACACAAGTGAAGTCTAATGAAAGCCCAGGCGCAGCATCCCAAAAGTGATAGTTGCTCCAAGGAGGATCATGAGATGCTAATTCATCCCGGGTTAGCAGAGGGCAACGTGGTTGCAGAGTATTTCTCTAGCATTGGGGTGTCACTGTTTAGCTGAACATCCCCTCTGATTGAGTCCTTCCCTGCAGTCTGCCTGTGGTTGCAGGGTTGATCACACTGTGTGATTTTGAGTCAGCAAGAGGAGAAAACATCATTACTTCTTGCTTTTTCTTTATTCATTTTTCCTTCCAGGATAATAGAGTCCTCCCTCCCCAATTTTGTTATTCACACAAGACCATCCAGTCCAGCACACTCTGTCCTTACAGACAGAATGAAAAAAAATAGGCAGAAATAATGGTATAAGTCATGGAATATTACAGTTAATGAGCAGGACTGCCTGCTTCGCCTCCCTCTGTACTGCCCAAGAAAGTGCCGATAAAACTAGATAGATATGAGACTTGATGCTGGTGCCTGAATACATTAGTCAATTTTAATCTTTTTATTTTGCAATAATTACAGCATTGACTGCTCCCTTTCTGTCTGAGGGAAAGTTTATAATGCTTTGAAGCACCTATGTAAGAAAAATGGGCTTTATCGATGTCTTTTGAGATGATGCTTTGGCACCACGTTTTTTAGGGCCCCAGTGCTCCCAGAGAATGCATTCCTACCTAGAGCCAGCTCCGGGCTCCTGGCACCTCGTTGCCGGGTTTGTGGGAGAGCAGGACTGGACTGGCTGTGGTCCTTACATAAAACAGGTCCCTCTCTACACTTGCACCATGGCCTTGCTTTTCCCATGCATTTGAATGTCCCCACTCCTGTCCTGGGAGGAACACAGGGATGCTCAGTGTGGCCTCATGAAAAGATGTTCTGCGAAGGTCCTGTGGTCCAGGAATGGGCATTATTTTAGGTGCACTGGTGGGAAATCTGAGGGGCTTTGTGTGCACCCTTAGTGGTTCATATGAGTTGGGCAGTGTCCCCATTTACCTATATTTCTACACTGCCACATAGCACTAGCCCTCCACCTTTGAAGACAGATCTATATCTCCAGGACTGTAGAAGTTGATGACAGTGCCACCAGAGTTTCTATTTGTGTGTATCACGAAACACGCAGCACAGCCTCCTATTTAAATAGCAATTTTTTGCCAGAGCACGAATGCCTCCTACGAGGCTCAGGGTGCCCTCAGCTTGCACTGAAGTGACTTGCAGCTGAGGGCACTTGTCACCTCCTGAGAGGTGCTGAGCAGTGGGTAGCACGGCAGCAGGAAAACCAGGCTGGGGCAACAGAGGCGGAGCTGGTCCATGCTGGAGGTTGTTGTAAGTGCTGGATGATGGAAGCGTGGAATAGCACCTGTTTTGCGAGGTCTGGCTGAAATCGATGCTATTAGTCCCCTGCTTTCTTGAGTACTAAAGGCACCCACACAGTGTAAAAGCAGCATCTCGACAACCAAAGCCAGCTCTGTCTCTTTTACATTCACTTTGCTATTATTCATGCTTCACAGCTGGATCAATGTGTGACACATTGCAGTCCTTCATTTTTCTTGGTCTGGATTACAAGTATTTTTGATGTTTGCCTGCTTGGAGAAATAACGTATCTCACCTAGTGATAAATGTACTTTATATTTACTAGGAGGCCATCTTAGATTATGAATCCAAAGCTGACGAATCAACTAACTACTTGATGGATTAAAGTAGAGCAATATACTTTGGTCGCTGGTTACACCAGGGAGGGTGCCTAGCAGGTCAGTCCACCAAAGATGATGTATTTATTTTATTTTAACATTTCTTGATCTCCAGACAATAAAATGCTGCTCATGGATAAACTTACTAAACAAAGGAGACTGCCAATGGGCCTGATAACGTTTCCTTGGTAACATTTCTTAGCTTTTACCCCAGTGATTGATATCCAAGGATAGCCATTTGCTTTCTGCAGAGAAGCAGGAGAATATGGCTCAATGATTCTCTTCCTGGCTCCTGAAAGCAGTTGAGGAGAAGCAATCCATTACAGCTGATGTGGCTTTACGCATTATTTGAAAAGAGAAGAAAAGAAAAACCCTAAGAGCAACCAAATTAAAAAAGGAGACAAATTACACTTGCAACCTGATCCAGAAACCAGACTGTACCTGACAGCAAAGCTCTTTGACTTCACAGGGCTTCAGACCAGACTCCTGGTGCATATTTAAGACTGACTGTAAACTGAACACATTTCTCTGCTGTGGTCTTTGCTTTCCTTGATTAAAAACCTCTGTGCAAGCACTGTTCCTTTTTCTGTTTGTGCTACCCAGCCTCACTAATCATGGGCAGCCCTCAATACCACCTACCTTGGGAAATAAGCAGCCTGGAGGGCTGGGTCCTGCTTTGATGTTGCAATAAGGTATCTCCAGATTTCATACAACCGAGGAAAACTGCATTTGTAATTCAATCAGAACTAGCCAAAAAGTGGGTTTAAGTGTGTCAGGGAGACAGGCTAGACAAGTCACCCTTCACAGATGAAAACCCCTGCATTTCTCTCAGCCCCCATTGCCCTCCCATCCCTCTCCAGCAGATTTGCAAGTGTTCTTGCTGTTTATTTGTAGAAATATTCAAACGGTGTCACTCATGCCAAAACCCTTTGCAATCACCCAAATGACAACACTGGTGCAGTGATTGTGGCCACTAATGAACATGCTCTACTGGCACTGCCAGCTTCAGTCAATAACAAATGCCAAACTCATATGAAATTAGTTCTGAAGACTGGGGAGACAGCATTCCCTCCTGTGCAGGAGTGCCCCTGGCAGTCTGTGGTAGCTTTGGCTCAGTAGAGGAAGAAGACTTTGGCTCCTGGCAGTCTGTGGTAGCTTTGGCTCAGTAGAGGAAGAAGACTTTGGGTGACTTTGCAACTTCTCATTGGGATCTAGGGATCTGGAGAGAGAGCAGGGAGGGCAGCAATGCTCAGGGCAGCAATGTTTTTGGCCCAGCTGCTTCTCCTTGGCCATGCCCCCAGCACAGTCCCATTTTCAGGGGCTTGAAGGAAGTTATCATGCTGGCTCTGTGCTGTTTGTCATGTCCTCCCCAGGTTTCTGTTCCTCATCTTCCCCTTTTTTAGTGCCTGAAGTGAAAGTGATTCCAGTTCTGCCCCCAAAAGAGGGGCTGACAGCTTCAGCAGGGCAGCAGCAATGTGCTTCTTCCACAGGGTTATGGGAAGGAATGGGATATGGTTGTCTTAACACCTCAGAACTCATTGCAGCCAAGGAAAAAGAGGCAAAAGAATACATCTGGGTTTCTGTAGAATACCTGAGGGATTTATCCTTTTTTTCTTTCCTGCAATGTATGCCATGTATTTCTACACCCTAATTTTAGCTTCGGCCAAGCCTTCCCCAGCCAAATTTCCCTTTTTGCTTGTGTCTCTTAAACATGCCCCAGTACACACAGCCCATTACACACAGCCCTTCCCCATCTTTTCTTTGCCTCTGCCACAGGCCCCTCACTCCTTTGCAGCCCCCCAAATGCCACTGGTGACCCCAAAGTCCTTGGTTGCTAGCAGGAGAGAAAAGCAGTGACTGGTTTGCCCAGCTAATGGCCTTTCCCTTCAGAAGGTGGCCCCTCTGCAGCTCTTGTGGCTGTTGTGGTCTGAGGTGTATGCAGCAGCAGGGAGGCAGGGGATAGAACTGATGGACGGGCGAAGGACAAGCCATGGGATCACAGCATGCCTCACTTCTGTCAGGGAAGGGGCTAAATCGATGAACACAAAACAAATCAATGCTGTTGGGGCTTTTTTTTTGGTAATGTGATCTTTCCCATTAGGATGCTCACCATTGCTCTGTGAAGAGTTGACATTCAGTAACCCATGCTGGGTGGTACCCAAGGCCTGATGAAATACAAGATAAAAAAATATAGACTGCAATTGATCCAGCATGTTGTATAATCATATGATACAAGTGGGAGATTTTATTTCTGTAAGCAGAGTACCTTATTTTCTGAAGCCTGAGATACATTCACACACTACAGAAGCATTATATTGCTTATAAAATTATCCAGTCCTTTTTATAATCCAGCATCAGTACAGCCTGTCCCAAATAACTCTTTTTAAGATGCACTCCACAGGCATACTGTGTGCCTAATTATTTCTCTGTTTTTTCTCCACTGTTTTATCCAGTGTCTCCCTCTTTCCAGTGATGGGTTGTCTGTACCTGCAGACATAAATAAAGCCTATTAGTTCTTTCAGGACACCCTCCATGTGCCAGCTTCAGCACTCTTGTTGCTGTTTCTCCATCCTAAATAGAGACATTTTGGTGGATGGCTTTTGAAGGTTTGGGGTACAAAGCTGTGCATGCAGAAGAAGAGACCTCCTTCCTTCACTGTGCTGAATGTGAGAGGTGGCAAGGGGGCTGCACCCTATGGGGGCAAGGAAGGACTAGTATGCCTTTGCAAACAGGGATTCCCCATCCAGGGAGAGGGTCTGCTTTTTGCTCAGAGAGAGGACATCTTTTTCCCAGGATCCAGGGAAAGGGTGGCTGAGTTCTGGGACATGCTGCTGATACCTGGCATCCCCCCTGGCACCAGGGAGAGATATCTTACTGGGGTGACAGCCATGTGAACTCTGGGGTCATCTCCTTCCCTTCCACTGAAGTCATCGCTGAGCACCCCGTAGCAGGAGCTGGATATCTGAAGTGGGCTTTTGTGGGAATCCAATCAACAGTATGGCAACTCCCAGACCAGGGAAGCTCAGAGCCCTGGGGAAGGCTGAATAAAAAGAAAAGCAGTGGAAATCAATCCCATTGTTCCCGGACAATTGGTCCTTCCCTGCAGGCCTGCTGATATGCCAGCTACTTTCAGGAGATTCCTGTGTCTCTAGGTGAAGTCTCTACATACCTCCATCTCTTCTGGAGCCTACCCCTGCTCTCCACTCTCCACAGGACTTGGTCACTAGTGTTACTGCCAGCCCTTACTGCCATACGCCTTGCCTCACCTTTCACTACAGGGGTTTCCCCATCTCAGCTGCTCTCAGAAAAGCCCATTTTTCCTCTACTGGCCCCAACTACAACCACAAGAAGAACAAAGCAAGCATGATTCTGCTCTGCCAGCCAGCCACCCATTCCAGCACAGAGCGTAAGGTGCACAAACACAGGCAAATGTATGACAAAAGCTCTATCACCTGCTGTAGATAGTGTCTACCTGCTTACAGCACCAAAATGAAACTTTGTCTTCAGAAAAGGAGGAGGTTGCCATAAAGCTTCGGACTTTGCAGATCCAGGCAAGCATCCTTGTATCATTAGGTCCACACTTCACAGTTTTATGTGCTCTCATATAGATGGGAGGCATCTAGAAAAATTATCTTGTAGGTGCAAGCTAGCATCTTCAGAGGTGATCAGGATCACTGGTTTATTCCAAGCCTTGATAGAACTGATGTGGTTTTGTCCTATGGATTTATAAGTTATTGCTGCCACTAGTTTTGAGGGGAATATGCAACCAGCTCTCCAGAGAAGGCATCTCAGTCTTCAGTGACTGAGTCTTAAACATTGCAAGGCAGAGACGTACTGCCTATCACACGCAGATGATATCCCAGGAAGGGGACTCCTCATTTCATTTAGAGTATTGTCCAGGGCTTTGCTGACCTGGAAGGGGAGGAGGGGCAGGGGAAACTTTCTGGCTTAAGCAGAAGGTCAGACTAACTGTTCAGAGTGAGGAAATTGAAGTTAGGAAGCCTCTATTCATATCTGAGAAAAAGGATATACGCTCTTAGCCTCATGTGTACAGCCTGAGTTAGCGAAGTACACTGTAAATCATGTCCTTCCTTGCAGGACTGTTTTTCTCCAAACAATAGAAAGCAGAAAGTGGAAACATGCTGATATGATAAGGGGGATGGGGATGGGGACAGGGGGAGATGGGAACAATAGGCAAGGTCAGACATACTCTTGTTGCTGTCTTCCTGGATGTACACGTACACTCCTCACTTCTCTAACAGCCAAGGAAGGACTCAGATACTTTAAAAAGCTGTGTCAGACTCTTGCCCTTTCTACCTGGATGCTTATGGCATGTAACTAAGGAAGCTAAACATGCTGCAGATGTCTTGGTTTGAAATGTCTCTGTCTAGAGACAGAGACACCTCTGTTCTAGGTTGAAACGCAGGACATCTATTCCATGAGAAATTCTGACATTTGCAAGTTTGGTTTGGCAGAAAAATGAGTCATTTTATCCCCCAGAAAAAGCGAATCTATGGGTAGGGAAGAAAAAGGCAGAAGAATTGGTTAGAAAAACCAAGCCGTTCCTATTTTTTCTTTCCCCCCAGTGCAGCACAGAGGAACAGCTGCCGTTGTCTCCAGAGGATCCCGCCAGCCACGAGCAGAGCAGCCTCAAATCCCAGTGAGCTGCTGCAAGCAGTGGAGCTCCAATGGTTTTCAGCTTCCTGCAGCAGAGCTGAGCTCAGCTGGGGCCAGGAGAGACTGTCCTTACAGCAGCATCATCTCAAGTCGGTGAGAAACCAACCCTGCCACAAGTGATCTGCTTCTGCAGTCCAGTTTTGGTTTTATCTCCATATCTGTATTGGGGCAAAAGTTTGCTTTGCTGGAAAATTCTTCACTGGCCTTTCTTGATAGTTTTGCCTATCACACAGTTACTCCCAGGGCTGTGAGTATTAAAAAGCTGTATTGTTTATCTGAAGAGAAGGGAAAAAAAGCCATCAACGCAAACTGTCACATGGTTGTGTCGAAGCCCTGTGTCTCACTCCTCATCTGCTGAAACGGGCAACGGTGACGGCACTCACGGATGCTGAAAGGGATTGTACTGAGATGCTGGAAAAAACAACCTGTTAAGATGACTGGCTTTCTGCTCTGCCCAAAATGGCAACACATTTGAGCACACAATACTCTCAACGATGATTAAGCCAGGGAAGTGTAATGATATGCGAAAGCAATTTTTATTAATACCAGACTGAAACACAGAGTCTTGTACAAGGGAGAGAAATCTCCATGCTCTTTGTAATGGGTATCAGATCTTTAATGATCATTACACTGCTAAAACTGTACACTAATACCACAGCAGGTCACAGGGGTCAGAGCAAATGCTTCTTTCTTTGTATTACATGCTTTTATGTCTTCATTTACTCCACCAATTCTCTCATTATTTCCTCCTCATCTTCTATTCAGAGGCGTAATTTCTTTGGCTGACGTTCCCCTCCTCTTTCACTAAGAAACAATCGATATTACATCATCTGCCTCACTGCAATGCCTCATACGCCACAAGATACATCAGAGCAGGTTCCTCTGGGACTTGTTTTCCAGCTTTTCTCCATCTGAATCAGTAAGGAAATGAGGATGCTGTGCAAAGCCCCTAGGTGCTGCTGGGGCTGCAGCCTGGGCTGCACAGTGGCCCCTGCTTCAACCTCACTGTCTGGGAGGCGATGCCTGCCCTCAAGAAATCCATATACTGCCATTTGCTCTTGTAACCTGCCTTAATAAGCTGTTAATGAGGAAAATAATGTAACAAATTAATTTAGCCCACCCATGAATTCAAAATGTTGAGGGAGTTAGTGGGGATTTACTCTAATGCAACAAAGCAGAACCTTTATCTCCCTGTCCCCCAGCAAAAGGAAAAAAAAGATGAACCTGATGATCATGTGTTAGTCCGTATGTCCTCAGTATAAAAGCAGCAAACCCTGTTCATCTCCACTCAGTGAACACATATCATTGGAGCAGCATGGCCATTCTCACGGCTCAGTCATCTTGACTGTGTCACTGTAAGGCACTAGGTAGTTAAAGCCGGCTAATTTCCTACAGTGCTGCTCGGTTTTGTGGTATTGTCTTCTGCTCTTTCACGCACTGACAACAGTGTTGCATGAAACGAGGACCTTGTATCATTTTGAAGTATATTGTCAGCGGGTTCAGGAGGGAGAACTCTACCATGTTTTCCCTATGTTTCTGTTTTCCTTTTTTTTTTTTCCTTTTCATTTTATTTCCTGATTCAATACTGCCTCCCTTCCCTTGCTCTTAACTAGCCAGCATTTCCTACTCTTGAGCTGTCTGCAAAGGAAAGCTATCTAACTCTGAAATTTAATAAAAGCCTCTTAAGTGATTTGGGAGTGCGTAGGAGAGAGAGCTAGCTTTAAAAGCAAACATTAGTGCTAGGGTGTACATGTAGCTTAATAGGATTTTCTTCTTTGTGAATCTGAGCTCTTAATAAGACAATCTGAGATTAAGGAAGAATGGGAAGATTTTTATTTATTATTTCCGTATCCATCTAAACATGTTTTAGCTGTTTTCAGTGAAGAGTGTGTCAAAAGATACCCCACAACCTAAGAACGTTAAGTTGGGATTGTCATGTTTTCAGTAACAATTGCAGAACACCATTTCCCCACCCTCTCTGCTGTTTTGCCTGTGATTTGGCTTTTTCCTTTACACAGTCTCTCCTCCAAGGTTCTTTCATCCTTTTACTCTTTCTTTTAAATCCTCTAAGACCAGGTTGCTTCTTTCTAGAGGATGACTGAGAGAAGTGTGAAAATGAGTTGCACAAGTCTCACTCACAGTTTCCTCTGTGTTTGCCCTGTATTACTGGGACAGAACAAAGGTGTACAGGTGAAAAGATGCCCACAAGCTACACTGAGTAAGCTCCTGTTTAGGACCCTTTAGTGTGGTATATGATTTTTTCCTACAACAGGATGCTCTAAACCAGCAGCCCCTGTAAAAGATAAGCAATTTAATTACGGCAGCAAGATAAAAGCAGAAATGGCTCTCAGACAAAACCTCTGACGATTAGATCAGAAGTGATGTGACAGGACACCCAACCGAGGAAAAAGGAACTCAGCACTGATAACATGAGGTACTACCGCACAGACTTGGAATATTATTTCCTAGTTCTTTTCAAAAACAAAACCCCTGTGAGCTTGTATGAAAGGGTCTCACACTCTGTGTGGCAGGTTTTTTCACCCCTTTTTAGGTCTTCCTTGCATCCAGGCCTGATCATGCTCTGATATAGTGAGGATGAAGTGTAAGAATATAGAGGAAGATGCAATATTTTAGAACACAGTTGCCGCAGCGCGTCAAAATAGAGAGAATTGCAAGGAACATCAGAAGGATCTTGACACAGCAAGATAACTGGGCAACATAATGGCAGATGAAATGGAGTGTAAAAACTCCAGGAGGCAATGCAGAATAGAAGAAATAATTGACTGTAGTCACTCTGAGGAAAGAATGTATTTGTATCATCAAGAGAAGTGAAATGAAAGAGGCTGGTCAGTGGTGGTCCAAAAAGTGGTTGGAGAGATGCTAAACTGTAGATGGTAAGTATTATTGGGTGATGCTGGTACAATGATTTAAATAAAGGCTTTTAGATGCTGCATATATATGTGGTCATCATATTTTGGAAACAATGTAGCAGCAAACAGAAGAGACTTCAAGAAGCTGATGGAAATGAAGAGGCATGGACAGATTTCCAAAGAGTCTGCCAACATAAAAACCACCTGGCACAGAGTGGTAACAACAAGGAGAGTAAAGAAAAAAAGGAGAAGAGAAACAGGAGAGCCCTTATTTAGCTGTCCTCTAGCTAAATGGAGGGGAAGCACTCAAAGAAGTTAAAATCAAGCTGAAAAATACCTCTAACCCATCATACAGCTCACCTTGAGAATTCATTTGTCTTGTAGGTATCCCAGAGTTTTCTTGCCTGGGAGGGCGTGTGGTCCACTCAGTAAGGAAGCTCAGTAAGCAAGCCACTCATGCAAGGGTTTACAGCTGCCACCCCAACTACATGACAGCATCCATCCCAGCCATGCATCACTGCACTCCAGGGTGCAGCATTTGTCCCGCTGCAGCCTGGGGTGCAGAACTGGACCTCTCCTGGAGGAGCTGTGCCTGGGACAGCCTTTGCCTGCAAGAACTTAGCCCCACTGCAGGTTTGAACCTGGATGGGCAAGCACACCATGGCATAAACCCTTTGTGTGAGTCACTGCAAAGCTTTTAGAACCAGAAGGAAAGTCAGGCTGTGACAGCCCTGAGTCCTCTTTCAATGGGGGTGTTTTAGGGCACTACCCCTGATATGGGCCCTGGCTCTCCCATCACCTCTGAGGTGGCTTGGATGCAGGTGACACTGCTGATGTTGCACAGTGTGGCAGCCAGCAAGTCTTGCTGAATGAATGCTGCAATCTGATTACCTCTCCAGCAACTGCCAGCAACAGCCAGCATTATCACAGGGGTAGTAAATTGTTGTAGCTCCTTCTTTATGAGCTACAGAAGCCAGGGGCACAATCTGCCAGCAGGGACACACCAGGCTGTGGCCTCCTGGGAACAGAGTGGTTGCAGGAGTGCGATAAGGTGGAGACACCCAATCCTCTGCTGCTTGGTAAAGCACCGGCACTGGGTATTTGTTCCTAGCACCCAAATGATTTTGGTGCCTCTTTTCCTCAGCCTGCATTTCAACTTGTGCACCCCCATTAGCAAGGGGATTTTTACTTCTTTAAAAGTAAAGAAAAAGAAACCAATGAAAAAGTCTGTGTCCTGGACCTCACTGTATAAAAAACAATGGAGGAAGGGGATGCTTCAGTGTCAGCACTGGCCTTAGAAGGACATTGTGTTTTCTGCTCTTCTATAAACTTCCAGCAGCCTCTAAGACACACACCAGTTCCTACTGGTATGTACTTGTAGACCACAAAGTACATTTTATGTGTGATCTTGAGTCTCTTTGGGTATGCCCACAGCACCAAGCTGGGTCTTCTACTTTGCACTGGACCCCTGGTCTCCCAGTTACCACACAGCCGGTAGCAGCTTTTCACTGGAGCAGACAAACTAGTGCCCGTGGGGAGAAAAACCCAGGCAAGGAAGGCAGGATAATCTCTGTTGGTTTCCACTCTCTCTCTGCACATACAGTAGAGATGAGAGCCACCCTTGTCCCTCAAGGATGCTCCAGCAGGCCTGGAGAATGGTCTGTTCTGCTGAAGGTTGAGAAATTACGGGACAGCTCTTGTGCATGCCTGGTGGTGCACACCGTGGTTGCATTCTGTTTCCTCAAAGCACCTGAGACCCCAACAGCATGACCCAACCAGTATGTACTGCATCAGTGGCTGGGCAATACATTCTGTACTCTGCCACACCAGCCACAGGCACTGAGGGTATCGTCTCTACTCCTGATGTCCCACCTGCAACATGAGGGTAATGCTGGAGCTGACAGAGGTGTATCACTGCATAGGGAACTATGAGAAGAAACACAGCTATTGTGAAATGTCAGATGCTGAAACACAGCTCTTGTATGAGGACCAAGGCCAGAGAGAGGGGCCATGCTGACGGGAAGTATGCAGAGGCTAGTTGTCACCCTGGACATATGTCCCAAAGCATGCACCATACTGGATCAAGGGGATGCTGTGGAAGGAATGTAGAGGGCAAAATCTCTGCCACCTGCTTCTTAGCAGACCTGCCACCATGTAGGTTTCTAACTGCTATCTGCCTCTCTTTTGAGGAGCACATAGCCCACCTCCCTGCCTGCCTCCTCCGTCACAGACATTTTGCTCCCTGATGCAGTTAATTTGTTGGTCTGTATTTCACAGGCTTCAGATGCACTTAAGCATTTGAGCAGTTGCCTTAACTTCAGTGAAACCATTTACAAAAGTGAGAACTACTCAAGTAAAGAACAGTTTACCTGCAATTTGCACCAATTGCTCACATTTCAATTCTGGACTGTGCAGCTTTTTGAGCCAAAAAGATTTAGATGCTCTATATGCAGGATTGTTGCATTCTCTTAAAGCAATGATTCATTCCAGTCGTGACTGAAAAGCTTAGGGCTTGCCTACAGTTGGAAATTTACCAAAATAGTTATTCTGGAAGAAGTCTTGGGGTAGCGGCTCTTCTGGAATTAAAATGCCCACACAGTGTTTGATAACAACGTCGTTATTCTGGAAGAGATGTTCTGCTACATTTGCAAGTGTTGACTTCCTCGTGTCAGAGGCTGTTGAGCGGCTTATCCTTGCTGTGGGATTTAAAACGAGGAGGTAAGAAAGGGTTTGTTTTGGTATCTGAGCATAACAGGAGATCTGATCTGCAACTGTGTTTTTAAGAGACCCATAAAACTACATGGGTGGAAACAACATAGCAGATTATTAGAACCAATGTCCTCCAACGAACTGGAGGCGTAACAGTGCAGCGGAACTTATTTTATGACCTGATTTCTAGTTTAAGTTTTTCATCAGGGATTGCCTGGGACATAAGGACATGTTGCTGTGTTTTAGTAATACTTCTTCCTGGTTCCATAGTACAGTTGCTAGCAGAAAGAAAGATTTGTTTTGGTCCTTGTTAATTCTCAGCACCCTCATTTCACCACATGCCCCCCAAACTGATGCAGTGCAGGGTCACAATACCATTGAGCCAGCGTGCTGCTTCTCTGGGAACATGAAATCTGGCAAGTCTTTCAGATGCTTTATTTCCCCTTTGTGCTAGCTGAGGGGCTGAGTCCTTGTCTTCTCTGCAGGTGTAAGGGCCAGTTGTATTGATGTGAACCATCGAGAGAGATGTTAAACAGCTTCACCCTGTGCTGTGTGATACTAATCTTCAGTGGCACCAGGTTTCTCATGCTGAGATCTCCTTCAGGCTGGTTGAGGACCACACACCTGGAATGCTGTTCCCCAAAAAAATTCTGTGCAACATCCCCATACCTTTGTGTACTGCCTCCAGCCTCCTGCATTCCAGCCACGTGGAGATCTGCAAGGCTCACGGTGTTATGCATGCTAAAACATGAGGCATTAAATTCAGTAGGAAGTAATTCTGATCAAATCCTTTGTGTTTGAGGTGTGTGTGTTTTTATAAGAGTACTTTTCGATTTTGTTAATGCCTGAAGATGTAGCTGCTAGGTGATTTCTGCTGTTAAAAGGACTCTTGCCCCTGGTATGGCTCTTGCCCTGCAGAAGAAAAGCCTCCAGCACAACAAAGAAGGTGAGGGTCAGCATTCCTGATAGTTCTGCATTTAAAATAAACCATAACCAATAAATAATTAAAAAAAAATTAGGTCCTCAAGATGCATTAGAAGAGTGCCAGAAGGCACAATTCCTGCCTTTCCCAGCCCCTTCCAGTTACCTCTGAAGCCAGCTGCTAGCAGTGCCATGGCCAGACCATGCCAGGAAGACCATGGCCAGACCACCCATGCCAGGAAGAATTTATTGACATGGCAAGAAAAAAGCCTGCAGTCCCCTGAGCTGAGCTAGCTGTTAGCAGGGTAGCTTATGTCATCGGCATCAAAGAGCTGGTTGGTCAGCACAGTGAGAGGGCATAAGTATTAATGGGGGGCAATGGCCAGGAGCTGGGAACTGCATGGGGGCCCCATGTCATGCTCACTGGTTCACAGGAGCATGGCACATAGGGCTAATGTGCCTTCAAGTGGCCTCCCCTTCCATTTGGAGGACACGTGAGAGCAGACCCTGACTGGGGAGAGAATAAGACAGAATAAACCACTTTACTACCTGTGCAATAACCTTTATTGTTGGGTTCTTAAAATATCCCTGTGGCGTAATGTATGCTATAAAGGCAGTTTAAGGCTCTTAATAGATAAACATATAAACAGCAATGCACAGGCAGGATTTAAGACCATCCACAAACAGTTCATTTTCAGGCATTTGTAAACTGGCAGGAGCACATTAAAATCTATGCATATTGCTGGAAAAAGTATAACTGGGAAGGGAGCCTAGAACATCTCACATGTTTCTGCCCCAAGACAAATATATTCTGGGCAAAGATTACCAAAGTAATGACTAAAAATTACATCCAGGCTTGTAAAAGCTGTTTTCCATCCTCCAGGGTGGCAATGGGGACAGGAAATCTCTGTGATTGGAGAAAAGGGTGCTCCAGCATTTTGTTCTCCAAAGATACCACATAGGCGACAAAAGGAGCAGCACAAGTCTCTGAGCATTGCCAAAATTAAGGCTCCAGGCTGCATAGGGAGGGTTCTATAGGGCCAAGAATAGGGTTGGAAGTGGGGCTGGCTCTGTCTTCCTTCAGGCAGCAACAGCAGTAGCAGGAACAGCAGTACTGCATGCGAGATCTGCACAAAGCATGCCATGATATTCCATCACAATGTGGCAGGTGGACTTTCTACCTGCAACTCAGGCGCTCAGCTGGAACCGAAATACAGCATTTTCCAAAGCCTTCCAGCAGCGCTGCATCCCCAGGCGCTGTGTGCAGTACTTTACTTCATAGCAGCTCAAAGTAGCCCTGATGCTCAACAGCCTTTTTGGCAAAGTGTAATTACTTTCCATTTCCTCCATCCCGTGAGGGCTGGCAGCATGGCTGTGGTGTTTAAAATGCAGAGCTGTGCCTGGCCTGCAAACGGGGACAAATGCAGTCCTGGAGTACTCAGGGAAAACTGTGTTAATTTTAATGAAGTACAATGGTTAGATTCAGTCGTGGGACTCTTTAGTAGCCAAACTGCAGAGAGAGCTTTTACTATTACTCTGTTGTAGGGTCTCAGGAGTCACTACTGCATGTCATGAGAAAAACATGCCTTCCTCAATCAATGGAGGTTAGGAAGGTCTTATTTTCCAGATATATTCCAGCTGATTGGATTTACCTGTAGGCCAGATACAAGCACCATAGAGAGAATTCAATAGAGAAAATGAGATGCATTTCACTGGTAGATGTGTTCATTCCAGAAGCCTGAATTATTGCAGCAAGTATTTTCCTAATCACCACTATTCTGTGTGTACTCTCCTTCACAGAGTTGCATTCCCTGGAAAACTGATGCTGGCTCATGAATAGGCAATTGCTTGTTTCCTCTTTCCCTCCTGGAGGAGGGAAGGAAGGAAGGTACCCCAAAGATGTCTTTCCACTTCTGGAAAATGGTACCTTGCAAATGCAGGTGCTTTCTTTGGTTTTATCCTTCAGAAAACTCTAGGTTAAAAAGACTTCAAAAACCAACCTAATACAGGCTTGCCTGCAGAGGTTAGGAGTAAGATGTGCATAGGCTGATGCTATGGGTTTTAGCAGCAGTTAGGGATTCATCACGTCTTGGGAGAAGACCATCTGACCTGAAGGACATCCCTAGGAGAACATGCAGAGAGTCCCATACAGAGTGGGATGGAGGATTAATGGTGATGAGGATGCTCCAAAGGGCTGAAAGATACAAATAGGTATCTCTCCAGTTAATAACCTGAGTAAAGCACCCCAGTCCTGCCCAAGGGAGTCTGTGGAAGACATGGGGTGATGGAGCTGTAGCCAAAGAGGGGTTTAAAACCACCCATGCCAGGAAGAATTTATTGACATGGCAAGAAAAAAGCCTGCAGTCCCCTGAGCTGAGCTAGCTGTTAGCAGGGTAGCTTATGTCATCGGCATCAAAGAGCTGGTTGGTCAGCACAGTGAGAGGGCATAAGTATTAATGGGGGGCAATGGCCAGGAGCTGGGAACTGCATGGGGGCCCCATGTCATGCTCACTGGTTCACAGGAGCATGGCACATAGGGCTAACCCCATTTCCAGTAAGCAGGTTGGGGGAGAGGAGCATCTCTGCTCCTCATCAGGAGCAAGGCTGAATGGGGACTGGCTGTTTCTCAACTTGCTGTGAAGCATCCTGCCCTTGGGAGTTTTTATTTCACTCTGATGGGTGCTTTTATTTGTGTTCTCTGGGCAGCCAGCTAGCCAATATATGGGAAGGATATTTTCTTTCTATTTGCAGAAGGTGAAAAACCTGATGGTTTGACTCCAGCTCGCTTGTGGCATTCCAATAACAAGATATTAAAGCTGTTATGTTTGTATGTTAACAAGCTGCGGTGTTTGTTTTAGTTCAAGGCTTGCATTTCCTATAGTTCAGTATGAAGCTCACTGTACTTTAGGAAAGATTTTTAAAAAGCCACTGGCTCTCAGTGCTGTGTTTCTGTATTTCTCCTTCAATCCTTTATTAAAGTGCTATTAAAAAAATAGGAAGTTACATAAAAGAACCTGTATCTCTTTACCACAAGTGTGCTGAGTGGGATTACCAACTCAATGAACCTTTAAAAACCATTTACTGACCCGTTTACCTTCCTGAAATTGATGTATGCTTCATATGCAAGATTAATTTAATTTCCATATTAGCACTACTGTCAGTAAATACAAAGGGCATGAAGTCTCCCTTTAAGAGAGAGAAATAGATCGAATTGCATGAAATGGTAGCAGATGTTATTTTTCTCCAAGAAATTCATTTAAATGAATTGCATAAAAAACCTGCAGAAAGAATGGGGGAACTGAGCCTATGTTTCTTCTAGAAAAATCAGTTTGTGGCAGCTGTGTTCTGGAAACACGGTCTATTATAAAATAATGGAAAACTCCAGTTTCTGTAGTAAGGGGCCCATTTTAAATACAATTGATTTACTGGTGGTGTACCCAACAAACTGCAGAACAGTGGAAAGCAAAGTCATTTTCCCAACCTGCAGAGAGTCCTGCCCCAATCTGAAAGGCCATTTTTTGTCAGATGACTTTCAAGGATTTCTAAATCTATCCTTGGTATTGCAAGAGAAAAATATGACTGCCCCAAGCAGTCAGCCATAGCTTTATCGGCAACTTGGAGACTGCATTTCCATAGCAGAATTTCTTTCTCCCTGAACAACCACTGTATCTTTGATGCCACCCGCACAGATACATCCTGCAGTGGCTTCACCAAGATCTCACCTGTGCTCAGGTGAATGTTTATCAGGCTCCCATTTTCCTATGCCTGTCTGGTCTCAAACTGCAATGTCTGCTTTTTATGCCTGAAATGGGTTTTCACAGTGCTGTGTACAACCTGGAAGAGTGGTGGTTCTTTGAACAGTTAGCTCTTCCCTCTCCAGACCCATGGCTGCTAGCATCTCAAATACAACTGCACCTCCAAGACCAATTAGTGCAACAAGAAATAAAGAAATAAAGAAATACCTTGTCTGCAGGTTACAAAAGAGGGAAGATGAAGGAGCAGTTCTCTCTGTTCCCAAGAGATCTATCAACCCACCTATGTAGCACTAGAGAAGATAGACCATCATCCTTCTCCCTGCTAGAGGACTGTTCCCAATCTGTGCCCCAGCTCTTGCTGCCTGTCACAAATCTGTTCATTCACTTTAAAAATCTCATCACCCTAGGCAGAAGCAGAGTACACTCCAGGAATACCTTCTCTGTCACTGCTAAAGTAGACTGATGACAAATTCACCCCTTCTTGACTAAGACCACTTTCCCGTTGTCCTGATTTCAGCCATACCACAACAGCCATTAAACCACTACACTCATCCTCTTATCATTACAGGCAGACCCAGTAAGTAAGCTCAGCTGTGTCAGCTTAGTGGTTTCTTTTTAACATTGTCAGGGAAATAAAACCTGCAGATTTCCTGGTGCTTACCACAGGAGACACTTCTCCAGTAACCTGGTGAGGTCCTTCAGAAGAGTCTCAGCACAGTAAGAGCAAAAGCAATTGCCCTTTATGTGGGCAGGAAACAATGGTGAAGAGCTCAGTCCCACAGAGGTAGGATGTACCAACCCCCCCCCCCCCCCCCCCCCCCCCCCCCCTCAAAAAAAAAAAAAAAAACACCCAAAAACCTTTTTTCCCTAAAAAAAAAAAAAAAAACACGGAG
>JBAFWW010046073.1:0-14340 GCA_036873685.1 Agapornis canus | reverse complement strand
AAAAAAAAAAAAAAACCAAAAAACAAAACCAAACAAAAATAATCCATTAAGAAATGATAAACTTTATTTATTGCTCTTGATTAACAAATCTTATTTCCTTTCATCTGTTTAAGGACATGCACACTTGTCCTCTTTTAGTTTATAATAAATTCCATCCACCATTTTTCTTAAGATCCTTTCCAACCCTAACTATTCTATGATTCTATGATTCTATAAGGTATTAAATAGAATTTTCTTTGTTTCTTTACATAATTTTGCTGTACTAGTCACAAATGAGAATGCTACAAAACCTCCCAGCTGACTTTGCAATAGTTAAACCTTTTAATAAGAACACCCATGGCCTCCAGTATAGCACCAGCACTGTTATGTCTGTTAAGAAATAAATAGGTTACTTCAGATTTCTTGAAAGGGACCGGAATGATAACTTCAGCGGTGTAAGTCTTCTGTATGAAACCTTTATGCTAACTACAGCCCAGTCAGCTCCAGCAGACACTACCCCACAAACATTTCCCAGGCCCGACCTCTGTGGAGCCAGGTTAATTATCTCCACTTTGGTTCCCTTCTTGCACTCTGCTGCCACTGCCAACAAGGGGGTCAGTTACATCGAGATGTTATGGTGGTTTCTGCAGCACAGACACTTGTCTGCTAGGAACAAGCAGCACACTATTGACATGGAGGGAAATGCCAAATCACCTCAAATTGCCGTATACAGCCACACCCTTGTGTAAGCATGGATTCATATTCAGAGCCTCTTAGATACAGTAGTACTCACGGCATGAAATACAGTCTGTATTTAGTTCCTTCACACTCAATAATGGCTTGTTATGGATCAAATATTTTGCTTGCTTGGTAAGAATTAAACATTAAGAAATCATTGCTACTGTAAAAAAAAAAAAAAAGGAAGGGATTTTATGTAATGTAAAAGTAGTACTTTTCACAAGCACATATCATTGTTGGCTACCGAGCAGCTTCTGATTAGCATTCTACTCCTGCTCTAGATTTTCACCCATGTTTTTGGGAGTGCCATTAACCTACTATATAATTTGCTCCTTTGTTCATTCAGCTCAATCATTCACTTTGCTGTCTTATGGAATTTAGTCATTTTAGTATAACATTTCCTTGAGAAATACAATTTAAACAAAAAGCAACAAACCACCTGATAAGGCACATGAAAATTCAGAAATGCAAGGCTTACACCTGTTGTCAACTGATCAGTTGTACAGAGAAATTTGCTGTTCTTACTACACCTCCAAATGGGGTGGGAACAGATGAGATAAAGGAAACAATGAAACAGTGAAACAATGGCAGAAACAGACTCTTCTAAAGACATAGATATAAAAGGAGAAAAATGTCACTGAGTTGATTCATTTATAATGAGTTTATTTCTTCTTTTCTAATTCCACTGGAAACTAATACTTAAATTTTGGAACTACCATTGTTAAGTAATGCATCCTTATCTTTTATTTTTTATATGCATTTAGAGGAGAAGACTATGAAACCACAATTCTCTATTTCCACAGTGAAATTACAATATAAGTATGACCATATCTAGTGCTCAGATACTCTCACAGTAAAAAGGTGCCTCATGTTCAGACAGAGCCTCCTGTGTTTCTGTTCACGCTCATTGCATCATGTTCTGTCACTGGGCACCACTAAAGAAGCCTGCCTCCATTTGCTTCACAGTCTCCCTTCAGGTATTTACATACACTGATACCTTCCTCTCCTGAGCCTTCTGCAGGGTAAACAGTCCCAGATCTTAATGTCTTTCCCATAGAAGAGATATGCCAGTCCCATAATTATCTTCATGGCCTTTTGATGGACTATCTCCAGTATATTCAGCATGTATTTTAAATTACTCTTTATTAATAAAATGCACCACCTATTAAAAATCTTACAATATTTTTTGGTCAAAAATCGATTAATAATTCACAATTTGTCCAAGCACACTTCCAAACCTTCTCCTGAGCTCAGGGTTGTACATTGCTCAGATGAGGTACATCTAACCCCTGCTTGCAGACTGATACAGTTGAAGAACTCCACTGATGATCTCTAGCACTTTAGCATGGATCCACTCCCCTGTTCATAAAGCCTAGAAAGGTGGGATGTGAGATAGGCAGAAGGCATCTCAAGTTTAGGTCTGTATTTTAATGGCAGGCTCCAGACTAGACTACAGGTCATTTTCATTGCAACTATCCTGGTTTTAGCAGGTATATTCTCTGGACTGGGCTTGAAATGTGGTATACTAAAGGGAAAACTTCTCTCCTGCAGTTGCATGCTGCTTGCATCACTTTCACATATTGTTAAACCAAGTGATGCCATGTGATCATGCTGTGCAGATAAGACAGACAATGTCTATCCTGAAAGGGCTCCCATATTTTCACATATGTGGGATTTGCAAACACTGATATGCAGAGTCAGATCTTAAGACCATGACACTCTAGGACACCTGTGGGATTAGCCAACCCATGGAAATAGTTCAACAACACTGAAGACAGACCTTGAGCCCCAAAGTGCAACCGATTATGTGCATAAAAAGTATTTTAGTCATGAGTCCTGACCCTTCATTCCCCCCTATGAAGTATATTTAAATACAATGTTTTTAATGTAATATAAATTCACTAAGAGGAGTGGAAATTCTTTGGTCATTCTCCCACAGCAACATCTGAGATAGATGACTTGAATTTCCATTTCACATAGCTGTTCTAATCTCTACCTGCCCTCACCTCTCAGTTCTCTTTAAATCATGACTGAGTTTGCCCTTTTGTTTCCATCTGTTAGGCACTGAGACTTGCATGAGCAGATTCTCTCATAATGTTGTTAGGTATAGAAGAACACAAAATCATACCACAGTGGGAATAAGCCATTCAGATTTGGCTTAATGATTTCAAGGAAATGTTTTCAAACCCACTGACAGCAAGTAGTATATTTTCATTAAATTCAGTACACTCTGGACTAGGCATTGGGCGCTTAAGATTACTCACAGCACTTTAGTGTGGTCCTTATATTATTTAAATAGATTGAGAAACTCTTAAGAAACTCCTTGTCTTTAGCTTTGTTTATTCCTAGCTAAATACCTTACACACTGAGAGATAGCTTGATCCTTTCGCATGCTAGATTAATCTGAATATCAATCTTCTCTGAGTTGGACCAGGTGCTTCATGTAAAATGAATCATTATCAACACGCATTGTCAAACTTGCTTCTAATCTTCCTTTTAAATAGAGTGCAAGTCTACATAGTGAAAGACTACAAAATCGTATCAAAAGTATCCATAAGGTCACGTACCCTTTGTCTTACAGCCTTCCTATAATAAATAAACTTGCACTCATTTTTATAGTTGTCTGTATGTCATTTCAGACTGCTGATACAGTGCTTCCTGCCTATATTCCTACTGCAGACACAGAGTCAGCACAAAGTCTAATAGCATCAGCAGTCGATGATATCTATAGGTATGTGGAAAACGGGGTAGGAAAGAAACATCATGCCTGGGGTTTTAGGGGTTTGTTTTGTTTTAACCAAATAGTTGTTGTCGGGTCATTTGCCATTTCTGAGCTTTTTAAGGCATTTCCTTTGACTCTTTTTCCATTAGATTTGAAATTGACAAGTTATCAAATGTTTGTGCTACTCCTGATTGGCCATACTAAGATAACACAAACAGGCAACCCCTTTACATACAGTTTCTTTAATGATATTAAAGGATCTAACTTGTTTCATCTGGGAAAAAGTTTTGTTGCTTTGTCTGCTTGTTACTTTGAGATTTGTTTGCTCATCTCCAGAATCACACTTACTTGAGAATTTTAGTACCTCTGTTTAACATGTGTGGCAGAGTTAATTGTCCATGATTCAATTCAGTTATGCAAGGGATAAATTTAATTCCATGTAAGGTACACTGAGTTTCCTCAGCATATATGCTCAGTTCTTAGAGGTATACAGAAAAAATTGACAGTGTTAGTATAATAGCCATTCAAAAAAAAAGATCTGAACTACTCATCAATTTCAGTAAATATGTAATAAGTCTAATATTTTATCTTCTCTAAACGATCACAGGAATGTTGAAAATATAGACATAAGTGCTTATAAAATTTAGTATTATACTAAAATAAATATGAATATATTACAAGTACAATGATTCCTTTTATTAATATGAATCATATTGATTATATATATATATATATATATACATATATATATAAAATTTTAAGAAGAGTTTCCATTAATCAGCAGAGAGGAAAAAACATAGTTTTCCTGCCATCTTAAACAAAAGAGCAATTCTATTCTTTACTGCAAAACCAAAGAGTACAAAACATGTAATCCATCTTACTATGGTTGGTAGCAAACATTGGCTAGAAAGCTCTGTTCTCTTTATGGAGTGGAGCAAACCACCCTCTCTGAAATTACAAAATGCTGATTATATCAGACCACATCAACATAGAAAGAATAAATTAAACAGAAGTGATCCTCATACTCACCAAGTACGTAAATTATAACCATAAAGGAGAAGTAACATTTTTTCAGAACTTTAAGAGACAGAAGATACCATCCTTCAAAATCCACCCCTGAGAAGAAGCAGGAGAAACAAAAGGAGAAAATCGTGGAACATAGTAAACTACCACTAAATCAGGAAAAAGCTAAAAATACAAAAATAGCATGGGGATAAACCTCTAAATAATACCTATGTACAACAGAGATAGGATCAGTTGGTTTGTTGGGCTTTTTGTACCAGTGTCTGGCATTACACTTGCTGCTCCTTTGATGTCCTCAGAGCAGCCTGCAATGTTCTCCTCATCTCATTTGCTCATAAACAATGAGGTAGTTGTTTGACACTCACTACATCTCAGTAACTGTTATTATACATAATGTCACAACCTCCACAGAGAGGTTGTAGAATCTCCATCCTCACAGATACTAAGAAGCTGTCTGGACATGGACCTGGGCAACCAATTCCAAGTAACCTTACTTCAGCAGGGGCTTGGGCAAGATGACCTCCAGAGACCCCTGTCAACTTCAGCTGTTCTGTGACATCATGTTAGATGTCACAGATGTTTGCATGGTAAAAACAAAACTGTAACACCATTATTAAAGAAAACTAAGCTTTCCTGTATGCTATGAAATCCACAATTTTGGGTTTCAGACTTCAGATTATTTTACTAAGTCTTTAATCTTTCATTTCCCTATCAATGACAGAATATATCTACAAGCTCATCACATTCCTTGTCATCTTCTTTAAGTTAATATAATGCTCAAGATGATGCAGTAGTGACAGTTCAAGGAAATAAAACTTTTTCCATACAAGGGTACTTTTCCAAATAAGGGTACATTCCATATAAGGTACATAAGGAAACAGCAATGTGAGCAACATAAACAAGACAGTATCACTAATTTTTAGAGCCAGTCTGACTCAGATGCTAAAAAGCAGAGCTTCTCCTGAGACCATGAAAGAAATCATTGTAAAAATCTTACTTGTGCTGAGGACAAGGTTTGGGGCTAAAAGAGATGATATTTACGAAAGATTCTTTTTCCTGGGAGAAGGTTAGTTTCATTTGAACACACCTGAAACAAACTTACTTGTCAAGTGTAGTTATGATGAGATTCTGATCACATATAAGCACTTTTCTGAAAGAAATCACCCGAAGTCACTGATTCAAACCAGAGTTGAAGAACTTCTCAGTGGCTAGAAATAAAAGTCACTGTGGTCCTTTATTGACATACTGAACTACCTACTATCTCTGTTTGTAGGTCACAGCTTGAATTCAACTGTCTGAATGTAAACAGACACAAAAGTTGATCCAGTGTTTTCTTTACTGTATTTCACAGTAATAATTGAGCAGTGTGTTGCAGGACAGCGTTTTACTGTTTGTTAGTTGACATGTTCTGCCATTAAAATCAATATAAGCAGTAATTAATTTCAGTTGTGTTGTGCATTTCTTGGTGATGCTATTTGCCACTGTGGATTTTTAATGTTCTCTCTGCATAACTGACTCCTTTCAACCTACCTCCATCTGATCCTTTTGTCTGGCTTGATAAAAATCTCAGTGCAAACTGTATTTCTGGGAACAACAGTTAACTTGAAACACTAAGATTTCCCCCTTCATATGTAGGAATTATGACACAAACATAAAGGCAAGCATCATAACAAACCACACAAGCTGCAAGCAAGGTAGTCTGCACAAGGGTTGTCTGTTGAGAACCCACACACACATGTCAGGAGTGGTCTGGGCAGTTTGTTAGATACACCGAATAATACAGAACAGCTCAGATATGATGATAACAGAACAAAAGAAGTTAATAATGCTTTTAATTTTTTTTGTCTAGCATTTCTGCAATTCTCTTCCAAAGAATTTTCTGAGAAAGTATTGCTCAAAATAGGGTCTACTGTGATGCAGGCAGTACTATAACTTTCTTCTTTCCTCCTTCCAATAAACTTCTGCCCTTATGTAGGGTAAATCTGCCTTTCAGTGAACATTCTCCTCTGAGAAGAGAGACCAAAGTAGCCAAAGTTCTTTGGCATTCCTAAAGTGCAGAAAGAAGTACTAAAGGCAAAGTGGAAATGCACAGATGCATCTAATCAAAATCAGTAACTGTTCCAAAGTCAAAGCATAATCACTGGCTGTGCAGTATAGGATACATGTATACATGTTAAGTATTTAAAAGACCTGGTAAAGAAGCGTTCTGGATATACAATATGTTATAGGAATGCATGATCCATATTTGATTTTATTTCTGAATTGAAAAACAATGGAAGGGGAGTCAAAGAAGGACTCTGTCATAAGAATTGACCTCCTTATTTTTTTGTTCCCACAGCATTTTTTGTGAGAATAGGGCTTATTCCTTTGTGGAAGTAGATTCTTTTTCCTTAAACTGCAGCTCTGCTCCATGCAAGCTTTCCACAATACCAATCTGTCAAGATTTGTCAGAAAGACAAATAGAATAAAAATTTACTAGCTTTGCTGACAAGAATATTGACTCTTCTGCCCCAAACGTGGACAACAGGATAAGAAATTATATATAGAAGAAATTATATTTACCTCAATTATATGCCTACATAATATGGATCATCAGCCAACAGAAAAGAGTCAGACTACTATCCAGAAGACATCTGCAGAGACTAAGAATGGGAAGAAAGAGGTTTTCAAGAGGCTATTGAGTTCAGTTTTGCACATGTGTGCACAAAAGGGAAGAAGATTCACATGCAGATCTGGGAGACTTACTCCATCTAAGTGGCATTAAATTTCCTATGTTAAGAAAATCTTTTCAGAGTTAGCTTTTTAAAGGATTTCTGAAGCCACTTTGAATCAGGAGAAACACCCAAGATGGTACAGAAAACACTCCTACCAATTCAGCAATTCCAGCAGAGCCATTAAATAGAAATTCATGTGGCCCAAGTTGTGTGCTGTATTGCACTGCATTGCATTGCATTGCATTGCATTGTATTGTGTTGTGTTATATTTATTGTATTGTACCATGTCATGTAACATCCTACTACATTCCATTGCATTTTGCATTGTATTGCAATGTATTGTGTTGCACTGTATTCAGTTGTATTCTATTATATTGTATTCATTTTTTTTTTTTATTAATCCTGAAAGCTGTGGGAAATTTTTCTTCAGAAGTCTCCATGGGTTTCTATGGAATTTTTGACACACATATTAAGAACAGATTTCTCAATAATGACTAGGTGTCATGTTAAACTCATTGGCTTTGCCTTGTGTCTATTACCCCTCTTGCCTATAATTAATATGCAATTGAATAATTAAAACCATGGAGTGTTATTATTTTTTTTTACCCATAGCAAAACTCTTCCTGATTAGGTGGTGGAGGATTTACATTAGTACTGCATTAGCAGAAAGGGCTTTGATTCATTTTAGTAATTAGTTCTACTTAGACAGAAGATTTATAATTCCTGAAACCATGTTTTTTCAAAAAACAAGGTGCCTTCGTATTGTTAAGGGGAAGCAAACATCACCACAGTGTGACTAAACAAAAATCCCATAACCCAGGAAATTATCCTAGCAGCCATTCTACAAAGCAATAATTATGTAAAGTTCAGGGAGCTAGTGATGTACAGTATCTAAATCACTGCCAGAATGCAGAAAATGGTGTTTATACTCAGGTTGTACTTTAAATACAGAAGGATCTGTTTATAATCATGTCACAGACAGCCTTGCATTCAAGCTTGTTCATTAGTTCCAGTCATGCATATGGGCAGCCAGCTTGGAAAAAATAATTGTTATCTACAGATTATTTCCGATGTGTGTTTAAGTCAAGACTATTTATACCAAATATACAGGGTCTGAGTGCAAACTACAGCTTGCTCTAGGACCAAAAGCAGTTTTACCATTAACATGCACAAGCTGATTGCTGTGTGCATTTGGAGTCAAAGGAAAGTGGTGGGTTGTTGTGCTACTCTTGACTGGAGCTTCTGACCGGAGCTTCTGGCCGGAGCTCCTACAGGTCACTGTACTATAAATGCCAACAAATTATCCTCTTGCTTACCTAAGGTTCATTTTTTGTATTTTTTTGTGTCCTCTACTATTTGGTAGCTAAGACCAGATAATTTAACTATCCATACAAGCCAAGTAAATATACAGAAACCTTTCCCTGGTGCTGCAGGCAACCTCTTCTAGCAACCTCTTCTAGCCCCCACAAGAAGATGCTGCATGTAGATACCTTGGTGTGACAGTTTGACTGGCCCATGCAAATTTCTGCCCTTTGCCCAGGAACTGCTTAGGAAAATGCTATTTAATTCAAGCCATAACCATGCTGTGGACTGTACTAGCAATTTAATGATGTAGAAAATTTGAGTTCTAAGGCATGGGAACATTCCTCGGGACTGTTTAATTTGCTAGTCTGGCTGTAACTTCAGGCTTAGGGGCTTCCTTTTAGCCTTTTGCCCAAGTGGAAGAGCAAGGTAAAATCATTGATGTTGTGCACCTTAAGAAAACGTTGAGCTGTACAGCACTTAAATTCAATGTAAATATCTGTTACTAACATCAAGAAATGAAGGAATGAAATTATCTTTACTGAACTGCCAAAACACAGCTGTTTATAAAGTTAGTTAAAGCGACTGGCATTTTTCTCAGGGTTTCTGGGTCACTTTTCAGAGGCACCCATTTAACTCCATTGCGTCTTCAGGGAGAAAGGTTTTGGCATCCCTGCACAACATGTCACCTGAACTGCTTGTTGCCGTCTGTAAACAGGAACACAACAGTGACAAGGCAGTCTGCCTGCAGATTGTGAATGTAGATCAGAGTCAGCAGTGCTACATAAACTGTGATTTGGAAGACTTGCAGTCCAGCACACCACACTCACACCACACACGCACTCAGCAAAGCGTGCCAGCCTACCAGTACTGGCAACTTTGCCCTTCCAACAGGTACAGCAGGGATCCTTCCCAGCACTGCCTTAAGACTGGACTGCTCAGAGTCTTTTTCTGAAAGTCCATCACAGTATGCACCCTCGTTGCAACCTGTTACTCCAAGGAAGAGTTTAGTTTTCAATTACTTATAATGGTGTAAACACGATGAGTCACACAGAGAGACAGAATAAATGCCACCTGTAGTCCTTGCTCAGTTACATTCCCTGCAACCTATCTCATGCTGCCAAATGACAAGCCCTGGTTAAGTGTGTTGCACCTGACAATGCAAGCTTTCAGATTTCTAACTAATCTTAACTGTAAATTACTACAAAAAATAAACTTTGAAATAATTACTTTTTTTTTTTTTTTTTTTTTTTTTTTTTTGCAGTCCAGAGTAGTGCCTAATTATATTCCAAGGAAGTAGTAAACTTCTATCACTGATGAATGGTTGGCAACATCGTTTATTTTAATGGATATATATTACTTTGAACTAAGCCTGCCATCTGTTCTGATCCATAATTAGGGATGTAAAAAGAACATATTTTACAATTATACCACTAAAACTTATAATGTAAGTGACTTAAATGCATATGTATGTTCTCTGAACAATGTAGCATGCATTTGCAATGTTTTTCTTGTGTTTCAGAAATAAATCAGGATGGACAGAAGCTACTTAGTCATTACACAGTAATTTTCTTGATGTCAAGTTTGTTCACAAAATCCAGGACATTATAGGAGGAAGATTCTGCTGTATGGGCATTTTAAGCAAAGTAAAAGTATATGTGGATAAAATGGGAATACATCTAAAAGAATCATTTTCATTTTAGTGTCTTTGAAAAATAAACTTATCAAGATATAACTACATTTCTGTAACCATATGTTTCCTGCTGTTTAATGGGCAGCTGTGAGATTTCACTCTAATCTCTTGGGATTTATCTGAATGGAGAAAATGAACTAATGATTTCTGTAGCATTAGTAATATGCTATACCTTATTGCAAATAACAAATCCTGGGAAAAATAATGTGTTGGACTCACCAGTACACTAATATTTCTTATAGCATTTACATACTCCTCTGCCAAGGGGAAAAAAAAAAACAAACAACCAAAAACAAAACACCAAACAAAACAACCCCAAATACAGAAATATAAATTACATTTAAGTTGTGATGTCATTGGTGGAGTTACTCTTCATCTTCTGCAGAAGATAATCGTACATGGATTCTGCATTCAGCAAAAGTGCCATAACCTGAACAGTATCAGGGAAGTGCTTATCCTCCATTGGAGTTAATTTTGTAGGGGGTTGGAAACTGACAGTTAATTTGTTACAAGTTTTCAGTAATAATGCATTGAAAAAGAGACAATAGTAATTGTAAACCAATGTGAAAATTATGGAAATAATTTCTGAAACATATTACAACATCCTAGTGCCATCTTGTCCTGAGCCTTGTGAAGCCAAGCTGAAAGCCCTTCTTTCTCCCACAAATCCTAAATGAGAGAAATGCCATCACATACAAACTACTTTCCCAGTTCTGCTATACTCATGCTTCCATAAGTACTTCTATAAAAGGATATCATCTACTCCAATACTGAGAAGCATATATCAGGTATCAAGTTTCTACTTAACTCAGACAGAACAGCATATGGGAAATGCAACAAAGTGCACCATGCAAGAACTACTGCACCATGGCTATTGAATGAAACTTTCACACCAAGGGAAAACAGTGGGATGAGTCATGCCTTCCACTGCTGCACGCTGCCTGTTACCTGTATATTGGAAAGTACCTCGTTCAGATTGTACCAGAGATTTTGGGTAATTCCAAGAGGAATTCTCTCTTATTGTCTCAGCTTGCTTGCCATTAGTGAAAATGTTTATACCACAAAAGAGACTCCATGAAAGCATTAACCCCAGCTCTGATAATCAAAAGGTTTAAGATTGTGTCACAAACTGAAGAGGACAATTTACTACATCTTCCCCTTTCTCTGACTCTGGTTAAATGAAGGTCCATGTGTGGGGAACCAATAACCACGTGATAATGTATTGTAAAAAGTTGTTCTAAGGTAGCCAAATCAATTCAAATATTAGTCAATAAATAACTGAGAAAGAAAAAACTCTTGATCGCTACTACAGAATGTGAAAAATGGGGAAAACAAAAAACTAACCACAATGCAGGCTTCCTAGTCAGTAATTCCCCTACCATTCGAAAGCCAGAAACATCTGCTGTATACGGGAAGAAGTATACGGGATATGCTGATCATCTCTGACTTCAGCTATCATTGTTAGTAAACCCAAGAGTATTATCACCAAGCTCAGGGACATATGGATAGCTTGGCTATTTGAAATGGGACTGGTGGGGGCAAAACAATTTTCACAAGTGGTAGATTACTTCCCCAAATGTCTCAAACAAACCTGTTAGGTTTGGGGTTTTTTTCTCTTTTTTTATATAGTGCATCTGCAATACATACTACCTCTATAGGTGTTGTGCTCTGATATTTTATAAACAGACAACTGCTTCAGTACTACACCTTCATTCAGTCACTGATACAAAAGCAAGTATCTATTAACAACCTGTTAGATGACAAAGCTGTAGAGTGATTTTTGAAAGCAAACAGAATGAAGGGATGATATCAGGTAGCATTATGCACAGGATAGCTGTCTGAAGGTCAGCAGATTTGACTTCCCTGTTTAGTCTTTGTCACTGCATTCAGTTGACCTGAAGGGATTCACTCGTTCCTTAACTTCTGCTTCTACTTCTTTTCTTCAGACGAGGCATTGAATTTCATCAGATTTGGCAAAAGACACAGCCAAAAAGCGGAAGGGGCTTTTCTTCATGCCATGTGTTGAGACTCATTCTGCTACTAGAAATGAAGACCCGGAGCTTGTATACATATTTGATAGCAACTTTAAAACACTAACTATGGGTTCTCGAAAAGTTTAAAACTGCTATTTGTACCTTTATGAAAGTCTTGGGTGACATTATCTTCAGCAGATGGAGCAGCTCATCTTGCTCACAACATCTGTATATGAAGGAAGGATTTGGGTACGTGGGGACTGTCAGCTTTTAACTGACAACTCAGCTGTCCCTCTGAAATCACCTAACCTCCACTTCCATTTTTATAGAACTTCTGAGGTTTTAGGCCTGCTGAACAGTTAGAGTTTGCCATAGAAAGAGTAATCTCTTTGTCCAGTGAGATGAGAGCATCTTTTGTTCGAGTCACTTTTCTTGACACCATCAATGATGTAGATCAGGGGCTCTAGATTTGCATCCCTCTGGCCCACTTTTTAACAGTGTTCTAGCTACAGGATCTGTATCACAGGTAGGCCCTACTGACTGCTGTAGGTGTGTTATACTGACATAGCAGTAACAATAATGGGGCATTGCAATGGTTGATGTGTGCAGCTCACAAAGGGTTTAATACTTACTACAGCTTACCTCTTTAGTGCTGAGACTAAAAAATCGCTCTGCTTTGGTCTGAAACTATACTCCATTTTTCAAGTGTGTGTTTCTGCTTCTGGCTGGGACATTTCGTATAGAGCACTGCCAAAGGACATAATTTTTAAGCAGAATAAATGTGCAGTAATTTATCAATTCATAGAAATGTTGTTCCTAAGAAATTATTGTAAATCACATGCACCTCATGCACATCCCAGGAGGGGACCCTGACAAGGTTCCAGGGATGGTGCTGAAATATAGCACTCTAATTAAGAAAATGCTCAGGCTCTGAACACATCAGAGGTGATTTTGCTTGCTTTAAACTATCTTCTTACATTACAAGAAAAAATATTATTAAATGGGAAACATTTAACTTCACAGTTGTGAAAAAAATTCTACCTCACTTGTTCAGAATGCTGGTCACAGTGAGTCTGAAGAGAAGCATCTTGAAGGTTATGGCAACATCAGTGAGCTTCAGATCCCCCTTTCTGTTGTCAGTCAATGCTTAATTTTGGAGACTGATTACAAACTGCAGTAGTGAAAACTCTTTCATGCAAGTGGTTAGACTTGTGAATACAGCCCTTTAAAACTTCCTTCCTGTTTCTCTTCAATAATTTAGTTTACCAGTACACTTAATTTTCTAACACCAGAAATCATATCAAAACTCTACTGGAAAGCAAAGGTGTAGAGTTCAAACTATCCAGCAACATTCTTTGGTACATGTTTCAAAGAGGACACAAGCTATTACACAGGCTCTTTCTGACCCATTAAGTCCACATATTTTATGCCCCCTCTCCCCATTCCATCTATGTATTACAGAATCACACATTAATGCTGCAATTCACACCATCCTGTTTTGAGTTCATCTTTAATACCACCTCCTCACCTGTTTTGCTATGCCTGAAATTGAATTGTCTGAGTGGAGAAGAAATGAACAGAGGCAGCTGCAATACAGCACAGTTCATGATAAAAAGTAAGAAAAATGACAAATGAGTTTGCAGTTATATCTGCCATGGTTTCAGCTGAATACATCAGAGAGGTCAAGAGCTAAAATAAAGTGTTTTCATAATTCTTCATTGAATTCCATGGGTAAAGTCTGATAATTCCAGATAGTTCAAGCGCCAGTGAAGCTGTGGCAACCACAAATGCACAGGAATTGAAATTCTGTCTCTAAGTTACTTCCTTCATGACTGATACACATGACAGGAGTGTGCCACTCAACACACAGTACTGGGGATTTGTGGTAGAAGGAGCTGGTTTGTGAAACTTTACAATATCACTGTATCCCTCACTCAGTGACCTATATTACACAGGTGCTACCATGGAACTACACTTTAGGGGCTGGAATAAGTAAAACACATAGTACTCACTGAAGGTGACAAAGCTGTGATGAAATGGTTGGTACCAACAGAAAACCTGGGGCAGATTTAATACACAGTTCCATACTGCCAGTTTTCAATCTGATGAAACATAATTTTGTGCAGACTTTAACCTCAAATTAGAATCATAGAATAGTTAGGGTTGGACAGGACCTTAAGATCATCCAGTTCCAAC
>JBAFWW010046070.1:0-22151 GCA_036873685.1 Agapornis canus | reverse complement strand
TCCAGAGGAGGGCCACAAGGATGATCAGGGGACTGGAGCACCTCCCATATGAAGATAGGCTGAGGAAGTTGAGAGTGTTCAATCTGTAGAAGAGAAGGCTGTGTGGAGCCTCCCTCTGCACATCATCCCTGTCCTTCAGAGCAGAGACCCAGATTCAAAAGGATAGGTGAAGAACATTTATATTTCAGCTTAGTTTAGAGTGTTATAGCTTTGCCTATGGCCCTATGTAGAGTCTATGGCCCTATTTTCTTTCTCTAAATAAAAATTTTGTGTCCTTTGAAGCTTGAGTCCTTTGAAACTAAGACCTAAATCACAGTTTCTATGCTTCTTGGGCTAGTGCTTTAGCTCCTGTGAAGTGCAGGAGAGCAAACAGGTTTCAGCGCTTCTCCCTTTTTCATTTACTGTTTGAAGTTTTAAATATCCTGTCTACAGTTGTGTATCCCCACTCAGGGCATGCAGGCAAATCTGTGTTTCATCTATGGATTTAGGCATTTAACATGAATATCTGAATTTCTAATCAGGCGTAGAGAAGTGTCAAGTAACATCAAGTATTGGCATACTTAACCATAAATCCACAATAGGTTCCTTAAAAACATCTCGTAACCCACGCGGGACCACTCCAGTAGAGCAGAAGAATCAGCCGAGTGTAGCAGCTTAAACATTCTGCCTTTACCTCCTTTTTATTCTTTCCTGTATAGACATGCTCAAATTTGAGTGTGAGAGACCATAACCCATGTCTTCACCTGTCATTGCTATTGACAGAAATCTTCAGATCTGAGGTGACAGGCTGAATAAGTAAAGAACAATTATTCCTCCTTACATTTTAAATAGCAAATAGTAGCACAAAGAGGATTACATTTAATAACACCAGACTGAGGTGTCTTCATGACAGTCTAAATACTTGACAGTCTAGCTTTGCCCAGCATTTCAAATACATGTTTATGCCCATACAATGTCATATTTCTATTCTAGGTTTTTTTCCATAACATTTGTTTAACCTTGAAGGTCCATTTAGCTGAATCAATACTGTCTCCTAACTGTGGCTGTTTTGTAGTATATGATGTTGGTTATATAAGGTAAATATAATATTCTTATGAAATTTCACAGCAAGAATGATTACTGATTCCCTTTTTATTTTTCAGTACAGCATATCAGGAGCTGCTATGAGGAACAAAAAGCATAGTTATTATATCTGTGGATACTAGCCATAAATGCAAATTTCATTTTTAGAGAACACTGATGTTTTAAAAATTTTAATGATTTCCAAATTCCCCATAAATATCATCTTTGGGGCTATCTCATATACTTTATATCCTGTTTAGAATGTTCTGGTTCAGATCACAACTCCCAGTATTGGTAAATTAGCAATTCGTACAAATGCTCATCTTTGCTTCAAAGACAAATGTTTGATATCTAATGTGGAAAAACAAGGGGAACTAATAGCAACAGAAGTGTCACTACTTTGTAGCAGGTCTATAGCAAGGGAAGAATAATCAGAAGCAGGTAACAACTGCTGCTCTAATCTGTACATTTCTCTAGAAAGCATGCTAACAATGCAGTGACAGAAGTATCTATTCATTACAATCCCAGGGAAATGCACAAGCCTGTGTTCCTGTGGCCCCTGTAGTTGTAGGTTCATCTAAGGAAAATATGGATGCAGCTGATGCAGATGCTGTTTTCATACACCCTGAAGCTGCTCTGTGGCGGATGATGCAGGAGTGTCAGTATGCTGTGGGCACTGCAGTGGCTAGTGAAATCCTCAGGGACCTGTAGGAAAGTAGGAATATATCAAAATCTGCTAGTAGTTCAGAACTGCTGACATATTATTAAGAAGGCTATTGAACAAGCACTGAACCTTCATACTGAAGATTTTGTACCAGTGGATCTCTCTCCACACTAGGATGCATGATTTCTGCCCAGAATGCAGGAGTACAACTATGCTTAGTACTGCACATAAACAAATGTATGTAATTTCCCACAGAGTGAACAGAAATCTTTTCCATCCATTTCTCTGCAGCATTTGAAAGACTCTCTGTTTTTTCTATTAAACAACATTTTTCCCATGTATGTTCATATTGTGCAGCTCTGGTAGCATTCACTTTCCTGTAAATCTAAAGGCAATTAGGCAGACTGTCTAAAGCTGCACGTCAGCCCTTCTCTTTTCCCCTCTTGTGTTTTCTTCCAACATCTCTATTTCCCTGCCTTGCTCCCACAAGCCACAGACTACCAAAGATGTTTATTTACACTTCACCTGTGCTCAGTGCTGGACCTTAGTACAATTTCTCCCTAAAGTGTTAATACACCATATGCAAAAGCTCAAATCTGACACATTTAATGTCTCAAGTCTTTGCTTTTGTCAGCTGTCATTGGCCATGCCTCCCTGGAGGAAAGTGCAAGAAAGAATATCAGGTGTTAGTAAATTCCTGTAGAACAGTTCTAAGAAGTGCTTAGATACCATAAGACTGAAGCACAATATAAGACCCTATATAGATTAAACAAAGCATGAAAACACATTCAGCAACAGCAGTAGTATGCATTTCATTCTCCACCTACAAGGCCAAGGAATGCATTTCACTCCCACACCATCCATGCAATGCTCATTACAGGTGGTGATGAGGTGACACATGAGAGTTTATCATAAAAGATTTGTGTGGTACTGTAATTACCTTAAATATTTTGAAGCTGGTTAAATCTTTGGGGTAAACAGTGAACATTAAAAAAACCATTAATTGCATAATATAAATTTTAAATACATTGCAATTTAAAAATAGCTTAGTTATTAGCATATCTAAATTATGCATTTTGATGACTCTAAGTAGATGATATTAATTATAATTAGGGCATTTTTTCTGTAATAAAAGATAAAAAGACTTTAAGAAGGACATAACTTCTACTAATTTGTTTCCTTCATTCTGATTTCAGCTAAATCATTAACCACGTTAGAAAAATGCTTTATTACATATTTGCCCGAGAGACCTGAATGGCTCAATAGGAACTGCTTGTTCTTTCAAGGAATAGTCAAGTAAAGCTAATTACTTTCCAGGCTAAACCTGCTCATCCAAGCCAACTCCAGCTGAATTTCTTCTCAGAAGAGAAAGTTCATTAACTCTACTTATTCACTAATTATTTCCCATAAATATCATTACTTACACAATGACATTACTCTGTTCCTTAAAAGTGAAGAATATGAGTGCAAGTCAATTTGGCCCAACTCAACTCCATGCTGATTGTGAAAAAAAACCCTAGACAGTATCTATGTAGAAAATTCCCTCCATGATGCAAGTGAGCAGAGCAGAGCAAAGCCTCTGGGATACTGAAAGGAAATAAGCAATGACTCAAGCTCTGATCTCACACTAGGTGAGAACAGCATCATTTAGCACAGATGCTCTTCCACTCCTTTTGATTGCCTCCTGGGAAATAATGATTATTGGAACTCCTGACTGCTGTGCTCCCAAATAATAATCTTTCAACAGTACATAAACACACAGCATAAAACAGTTAAAAGAATTGTGTGCCAGGCTGCAAATAGCTCCAAAATGGCTATGCCTAAATTCTGGAATATTTCCTTTCATGTCTGTGCTGAGGCAAGTCCTGACTACTAAATCCTGTAATATTGTTTCCTTTCTCCTCCTTATGTCTTGGGAAGAATGCCCACTGTGTTAACCCAAGGAAGTCCATCCAGGAAAGATCCAATTGGACAAGATCATGTCCAGAACTCAAAGTAATACCAAAGCACACACAGCAGAGTGTAGCCAATTGTGTTTAAGCCTATGTTTAAAGCTTTTTTGAGCAAGATTCTTAAATTTGTCAAGAAGTATCATTAAGGGACAAGGTCCTTCTCAGCCTTCCAACTAATTTGCTAAAAGACAAATCCACAAAAACACAACTGGGCTAAACTAATGAAGCATCCATTCCTCTACACTCTCACTTCATACAGCATGAAATGAGTTCTCATACTCAAAACAAGGATAATATTTTTCATAAAAATAAAAATAATATACTTAATGATCAGGATGGCATTGGAGGTTCTCAGGAACCACTCATGAACACTGACCTTTACTTCTGATTTACTTCTGATTTCTGAGCAATATACTTGTATCCTCCTGCATCATTACTATAAATATCTCTAGTTGACCTATGATATTATCTGCTGTAGGGATATATGCAATTTGGTACAGCAGCTGTAAGTATGACTGTTTTTACCAGACTTAGGTAAAAATAAAACAAAACAAGCAAAACAAAAACAAACCAAACCAAACCACCACCACCAAAAAAAGGCTACTTTGGATTTTGCCTTTATTATTTAAATCCAGAACTTGGAATAATATTCTACATCAATGACAAATCCCCTATTACCTTCTATCATGAAGAAACAAAGTGTTAAAGTGTAGAAATTGCATTAAGAATAGGGTAGAAGAATTGCCATGTGCTAGGACATGATCAACATGAGTTACACCAGGCAATATGTCTCTCTGTTTAAGTCTGCTGCTGCAGAGATTTTATGTTTTCAAAGTTTAAGATTTGTAATACCCACGTTAAGTCATTTCTGGTTAGAGAATTAGTTCCATAGGTGATTAACTGTGGTCCGAAAAGTCTGTAGGGAGAAAAGTACGGCACTCTGAACAGGACAATGCTGCTTGGCATTGGCTCTATCAAGCAAGAAAGACTGCAGAGTCAAGATATCAGAATACAGCCACAGAAAGAATAAGAGTGAAATTATCAGAACGATAGATAAAAGGAACCTCTTTAGAAATTAAACTATTAGAGCTATGGTCTCAGTCTGTAATTTCCCTATGTATAGTTGTAAGAAATTATTTCTTGGCAATGTGATAGTAGTGATTGGTAACTTTGTATGTTATACTATAGGCTATGTGTTCACCATGTTCCTTGAAGGGTACTATTTTTAGGAGATGATGGCACATATTGTACAAGGACCACCCTGAGCAGTAAGGAATAGCTGGCAGCAGGTGAGACTCGTGCTTAGAAAAGCCATCTGTTCCTGGAACCTGCACCAGGACTTACCTAGCAGCATCCCTCTGACTCTGCAAACAAAAGCATGTGAGGTCCAGTCCTTCACCAGAACATCTCTCCATGGAGAAGCAGTGAATGCCTTACCACACACATGCTTTAAGATATCAGACTGCTCTTTCAAACTCACCTATGATTCATTGTTCTTTTAGTTCTCTGAAGGATGAAAATAGACTGAACATGGTTCAGTTCAGGAAGGGAAAACCTGTTTCGTAAAAAAAAACAATGCAACTTCACTGAAATAAGTTATTTTACTGATGCTGAAATGAATTCTTGACTTGAGAAGTCACTGAGGATTCATTTCAAAAAGAGCTGCAAAATAAAAATGAGGTGATGAGAAAAATAACATTTGTGCCATCTCTAATATCACAGTGATGTAAGAGATCATACCTGCATGTCAGGTCATAGCTTGGAAAATGTGAGTTGCTGACTTGTTTCATCTGTTACTTACCAGCAGCAACAATTGTATATGACAGTCATATGCATCTTAACTGAAACTAATTACTTAAACTCAGAAAGGTTTGAAGAGCCCATGTTCACCAATTATTAAGATAATTCAAGATGAAAGGCTTCCTGTACATGACTAATTCTTTTAAGGAGGTATTTTTAATTAAATTTGATTCATAGACTAATTAGCAAACATACTTAAACAATCTCAAAAACTCTATTCTGTTCAAAGGCTAAGAATAGTACTTAGGAGGCTATTACTACATAGATAGCAGTAACATTGAATCCTGCTCTTGGATCAAAAATCAGAGCAACCCTGTAGATGGAGAAGCAAAGACATCATAATAATAAACACATCACAGGGATTGCATAATATTTTACCTGATAAATAGATGTGTGTTACAGTCCAACAGCATTATAATTACTGAAACACAGCAGTGCTGTTGCTTCATATCACTCAATCATTTTAAAGCCCTGGAGCTGATGCTATCTTTATCCATTCTTTTTCTTTACCATTTTTGCTGAAAAAACAAACGAAAAAACAAACAAGCAAACAAACACTCCAAACAAAAAAACAACAACCCCAACCCAACAAACTTGAAATCACCACATTCCTACCTCCAGGCTGTATTACAAATGTCAAGCAGAAGATACGAAGTTTATCGAAGACACCAGTCAAAGCAAAGATATAAACATTGGATCATGTCATACAGCCATGAACCACAGAAAGCCATGTCATAGAGCTTTAGGGATTGTAATATTTACAACACAGGAAAGGAGATCTTAGAGTCATCAGTGACAGGTCTCAGAAATCATTTGGTCTGTGTGCAGCAACAGCTGAAGACAACAGAACAGTGATCAACATGAGGAAGGATATTGAGATGAAACAGATATGATATAAAACTTTGCGTTACCCGTATCTTGATTATGGTGTGTAGTTCTGGTTTCCACATCTCAAGAAAGAGTGGCGTTAAGGAAACTACAAAGGAGGCCATCTAAAATGATAAAGCAGCTGCCTTGTAAGGAGAAACAAGAAATGCCAAAATTTCAATTTGACAAGGGGAAGACTGGAGAGTGATATGGTCAGGATTTACAACAAAAACCCCAACAGATTCGTAGAATAGGCTGGAAGATCAACTATATAGAAGACCTCAAGAGGTCATCTTTTCACTTCAGGAAGTCTGCTAGTCCTGCCCTCTACTCTAAGCTGGGCAACTTCAAATTTAGAAGGTTGCAGGTTAGGTTAGTGTGGAGCTGGCATTCACCAAGTCCAATAATATTAAAAATAGGGGGCACTGAAGCTGGCAATAAGTTTAAAACAGATACAACAGAGGTTTTTTTTATATAGAATGTACTGAGACTTTATTTTCAGACAGGTTAGGGAGAATGATAATTTAAGCATGTTCAAACTAGACTGCCATGCCCTGTATATGTCTGAACCACTATTCATCCCACAGATTTAGAAACAGAAGAGGCTTGTGGGGCTGCATCATCACAGGTCCATGTTCTTTCCCTGCATTGTTCAAGGCACCAAGAACCATGAGGCCGAGAAGATGGTAAAACTGTGTTCTCAGCTGCTGGATGTGGGATGTCTCCCCGTCTTATATAAATTATGAAAGGACAGCAGACTCATCCCAGCTTTGCTATTTCTGTAACACGCTTAAGTACCTAACAGACTGTAGTCCTAAATGAAAAGTGAATGACTCTGCTGCAAAGATTGCCATTTCCTATTATTTCCAAAATAATATCTTGAAAATTAATATCCCAAAGGATTCAGTGAGTATTTCTTAATACTGTGAGATCTGGTCATTTCAATTTACATATATAAAACAGATCTGTTCCTTTTGGATACAGCCTAGTTTACACTTCCAGTGCCTTTTGGATATGCATTGACTTGCATCTTGATCAATAAGATTAAAGAGCCTGTTTCTTGCCTTCTTTCAGAAAAATATTTCAAAAGCTGTGATAAATGTTCTGTGTCTCAACCTAAAAATGGTATCTCTCCTACATGTGGATAAACAATTTCCTAGGCAACTCACAAAAAATATTACATACAGAGATATTACTGAAGGCTTTTAATATCTTCAGGAGTTTCATGCTTTCTTTCTTTTAAGTAGTGAAAACTTATTTCAAACACATATATGGAAAAAAAAACCTAAAGATATATCTTGAAGAAATTTTCAGTACCACAATGGATTTTTTCTGTATTTTTTTCTCAAATTGTATAAGTCCCCAGTCCTCTGTGGGTGTCAGACAGTACTGCTTAATGTCTTATGATTACTATAAAGTTAAAATAGATATCTAATACAATTAAATATTTTTTATGATGAGAAGCCCAGTTGAATTACTACTGACTAATAAAGCAGCACTTGTGTGTTGACCAAGGTACTGGTCAACAGCTACTACTAAGCAATCTCGTGATGTGTATCTTCAAAGCAATGGGTAGACAGACATACTCTTCAGAACAAAAAGTATATTGTCATTCCCTGAATATCAGGATCTCTTCCTTTTCTCTCCTTCACTTGTTCTGCTTATCTCACTGGAAAAGAGAAGCCTGCTCCCTTTGCATACATTAGTTTGCATTTGGCTTGTGGTGACCTACTTTCAACAGATGGAGGGAGAACAGCCCATTCTTGTCCTGGTGGTTAGTGTACTCCTCTCTGAAATAAGCACTTTTCATTTAAACCCTGCAAGTTTTCTATCTTGGGCAAACCTAAAATGGAGGTCTTACATTCTGGTCAGTGCTTTCAATAGCAGGCTGCACAAGACCTAGATGGCTGTCATCACCTTAAAGCCACAGGCATCTGCAGAAGTTCAAGCTGTGAATCCTACCTTCATGTAAGCTTCTGCTGCCAGGCTGCCGGTCAGTGTCTGAGCCTGCAGACAGCTGACTGTCTGGACACAGTCCTCAGTCCTGTGATGCCTGTCAGCTGTTTTAACTTAAATGCCTACCTTAGCAGTATAAATTCTGCTTCCAGAGCTCTTAGCTGTCGAGTCTGCAGCCTTTGGTGCAATACCTTCATTTCTTTTTGAATATAGCCTATGTGCTTTGCTGGCTTAAATTCCCCTCTAAAACGTCAGAATAACATTATGTTCCTGTCACTTAGGTTAACTGCATTAAACTTATTGAGAAATATAACCATGCTGGTCCATTTTTGTATAGTGATGTACATCCTCAAGATGGCTAAGCTGTCTGTCCCTTTACTGTGCAAAGCAGCTAGCCTACGAAAAAAAATGCTTTGCTGTGGCTAAGCACTGAGTCATAATCAGCCACTGCAGTGAAAGAAAGAGGAGCCCTTTTTCTACAGGAAAACTTGTCACAGGTTGTGTGAGAGGATGTGCTTTCCTCAGTGCTAAACCAGCCTGCTCCAGCACACTTTTCTCAAGCCCTGTGCTGCTGAAGGTGCCCTCTGGAATTCTGGCATGGTTAAAATCCTGTTTCACATGCTGCTCAGGGGTCAGCATAATGCTGTGTGGTTGTGGGGATTTTTTTCCCTATGATACCCTTGTTTTGAGTCCTGTTTTTATTCTTTTGGCTTAGCCTTACAAACCCATAGTGTGCGCTTTTATGGCTATGCAGATGTTACTTGATCTAATCTCCTCTTCTTCCTCCTACGCTGCAGTTTGTACTTTGACTAACTGTTCCTATTCAGTAATGTGTATCCTACAGCTCCATGAAGTACAGGCTGAACCAAACCAAAGCAGGAACTATAAGGCGGTGTGGCTGTTCAGTGAGTGCTTCTTCTATGGTGGTCTTCTGATCCTCTTTACCATCTCTCTAGAGCTTAAGGAAAAATGATAAAGCTTCTCTTAACTTGCTAAAACTGTCATCTGAGAACTGCTTGACATTTATTTGTTTTATTAATGTTCCAGTGGAAAAGTGGACATATTGTGGCTAGCTCTGCCTGTGATCCTCTTTGATTTCCGTTCCCTTTGATCTCTGTCCTAATACTAAAGGTCATTCATTAAGTTTAAGAACTACTGAAGCATTTTGTTCTCTCAAGTTTATCAGAAATATATTCACTTAAGGAGCCCGTGTTTTTTACCGTATCACAGCTGGGTTTTTTTTCATCTAGAAGCTCTGTTTGGACTCCTGATATTTCTAGCCAGCAACTACTTACTCTGCAAACATTTCTAGGAATTACAATGGGAACAGTTTTGGAGTTTGGTACCAACTAACTTGAGGATAGAGAACACTGATCTCCAGCAGCTCTCAAGGAGTCTTGAGATGACTCTTACTTCCTGGGCTGCCTGAAAGCTGACAAGAAGGCTATGCAGCGGGATTATCACCCCGCTTACGGTTTTAAACAGGCCATGTAATCAAAGAAAAAACACATAAAAGCAGCCCTTCCTCCTCCCTCCCGCCACATTCCTACCTGACTGCAGCAGCGCCAGCTGAGGTGTCGGAGCTCTGCAGAGCTCCCGCAGCACCAGCAGCCTCCCACACCAGCAAACACGGGAGCCTCAAGAGGCCAGCCCAGCCCACATAAACCCTCCTGCGGTACCTGCTTCTCCCACTGGCCGGAGAGAGAGAGAAGATGACTCCAGACTAGCCCTGAAGGGCTTAAATTAAGAGAAGGGAATCCATGCCTTGACGTTCAGAAAGGCATTTTCGAAGAGCTGTTCAACTCAGCCTTAATTTGCAGTTCAGGGCTACATTCATTTGCAAGCATGTGACTGAAATTTACTTGGCAGATAATTCTACTTGAACAACCTACATTTTATAACAGCCTAAGGAAAGGAAAAAGCTTTTCCTCTATAAAGCTTGTCTCTAGGAAAAAAAAAAAATATAAATTAACCTCTTTCCAAAGAGGGTTATAAAAACAAAAAATGTTTACTGATATGTTGCAAAATGAGCAGCAAGTTTGTTGCACTAGGCACAAGAATAGCCTTAGAAATTGTTCTTAAAAGTTAGCCACAGAGCCGACAATGAAAGGAAGCATGAAAAAAAAGAGTTGGGAAAGTCCAGTTGCCACTTGTACGTTGCTCCCCGAAGACCCAGTCATAAACAATAGATATGAAAGTCACTGCAAACACATTCCTTCAGAATTTTAAAACTAATAATAGCTTCTGTGCAGAGGCAGGCTGCAAATTCTGCTTCTTCTCCTATGAAGACAGGCAGAGAGAGCTGGGTTCTTCTGCCTGGAGATGGCTCTGGGGAGAACTTAGAGCAGCTTCCAGTACCTAAAAGGACCTAAAGGAAAGCTGAAGAGAGACTTCTTACAAGACCATGCTGGGATAGGACAAGGAGAGTAGTTTTAAACTGAATGAGGATAGATTTAGATAGATATAAGGAAAAAATTCTTCACTGTGGGGGTGGTGAGGTATGAGAACAGGCTGCCCAGAGAAGCTGTGGCTGCCACATCCCCGAAAGTGTTCAATGCCAGGTTACATGGGGCTTGGAGAACCTGGTCTAGTGAAAGCTGCCCCTGCCCATAGCAGGGGTGTTGGAATTGGATGAGCTTTAAAGTCCCTTCCATTCTGTGAAACTTAATTTGATTTTAAAGGCTTTCTGAATTATCATTGGATTCTCTCTCATGACAAAAGCTGTATGTCAAAGATGTAAAAATTGACTATTCCTGGTCTCCACCACACTGAGTTCCCATCTGTCAGAGCAGGTGGATTGCCTCCAAGGATGTCAGTGCCCTCTGGTTTCACTTATAGCACAACTAACAGCAGCCCAAAGGCTGCCACAAATTACTGCAGGGCTCAGGGGCAATGTATAACCACTGAAGCTCAGAAAGACACATTTTCTGCAGCAGAGACAGGGCATGTATGAGAGACCATGTGCCTCTGCCTGCTAAATACTGAGTCTGGGGGTTTAGCAGGGAAGAGGAATAAGGAGAGGAAAGCATTTCCTCAAACTGCCCCTTAGCTTTGCTGCAAAAGATCGTAAGAGAAGAATCCCTTGCTGTAAAACAACTGGGTAACAAGAATCTTATTCTTTGCTCAGTGGAGTGAAATTTAGGAGCCTAGGGGCAAATGAGAGAGATAACATCTGGCTTCTTCATAAGCTTCAATTTCTGTAACCAGGAAAAATTACTCCATAACTCTCTAGCATGGGGAGAAAGGACGTTCAAATCAGTCAGAGCTTTGGAGGGAGTTGCTGTTTTCTGAGTGAACACAAAAAAACCACAGAGAGCTCTGAATTGCTAGGTCATGATTTATAATTTTTTTAAGAGAGAAAGACAAAGTGGGACAGACTAAAAAAAAAAAAATAAGATAAAAAAAGTTTGAAAACGAATCTGTTCCCTGTCTGCCATGTCCTTGAAAGTCTTGAGTCCAGCACCTTTTGCAGTCTTCCTAATTTTGGAGCCTTCCTGAGCTGCAACAAATTTGACACAGTCTCTTCTGTAGCCTTTGGAAAATCCCTGTGGTCTAGATACGACCACTCCCAGATCTTCTCAGAAGTTACCTGGTCTCTGTGCTTCAGTTTGTTTTCTCCTATGGTCCAGCCCACTCTCTCACCCCACACTGAACATCACAAGTTATCTGTTCCCTCCACAGAGGGAACAGATCCAAACCCTTATTCAGCAAGAACAATCCTGACACTGCAAAAGCTGGCAATCTGTTCCCAGTTTTCTCAGGATCTCTGTCTCCTCACCTCCTGCTCTGCAACCTTTTCCATGCAAAAGTCCAGGTTCATTACTAATCAAAATTAACATGCAGCAAAGACAGATTTCCAAAGTCATTGGATCTTATGTGATATGAAATGTCATCTTGAAGTGCTTTTTTCTTCCCGCTGACTACAGAGGGAGACACAGATAACTGCACGTCTAGCTTAAGTAGTACGCTGCTGTGTCTAACATTAGATGAGATTAATTAGGGCCATATTATTTACATATTTCATAAAGACATCTTTAATGCATATTGCTTGCATTCTCTGCCACATCCACTACCCATCCTTTAGCCCGCTATTTTAAGAGCTGGGGATATCCTTCTGGATACATTTATTCTCTCAGAGGTTTATGTACAGGCCTGGTGTACATATCTGTTCTTTTTTTGCAGCATATGGCTTGATTTGCACATCTTAGACATATCTTTCAGAAATCTTGTCTAAGCTTGAATACTGAGGTGTGAGGAATGTGGTAATTTAAGGGTACATATACAAGAATAGCAAACTATGGTGGCAGCTGTCACTTCTTGACCCATGAGACAAGAGTTAGTCCACAGACCACACAGAAGTACTGTTGAATGAAGGTTCACTACACAGGTAACATTATAGCTCCATCAGAAATACAAGTACTTACTTTGGTCTCATGGGTATTGCTACTGATTATGTTTTACTCCTCACCAAGGAAATTCACTTTCCCTGAGGAAAAAAGTATCTTTCAAACTAGAGTCCGAAGTTATCAGAGGATTCTCCAGTAAGGCCAGCATTTTTAAGTCAGTAGAATACCTCTGTAGGATAAGCAGGATTAGTCTCAAGAGGTTAAGTTCAACAAGAGGTTTAGGCATATGTCTCACACAGAAAAAAAGAAATGTACTTCCAACACTTATACCCCCATGTAATTTTCCACTTGCAACTCCCCAAGTCCTGCTGGTGCTCATGTGAAGCCAGGTCAATTGGGTTTTAAATTACTCCTCAAATTAAACTTTCTACAAAAGATGATGATGATTGACCTTCCAGGATCACATCTGTGTGCATTTTACCCAATTGCCAAGGCACTTACCTGGCAGGTAGGCTTTTATTCCTTTTCTACTCGCTGGTTTCTAAGTAGAGACTTGGCCATGCACACCAGAACAGGTTTCTAATTCTTCAAATTCTTGGGTTTCGGTGAAAGTGGCCCCGCATCATTCATTTTAACATTATTTCACTTAATTTCTTTAATTACTGGTAAAGCCAGAGAAAAAGGTTGACTTTTTAAGCTCCTGGCCTAGAAGCCCTATGAGAACTGAGAAAAAAGAATCAGATTCAAGTCTCTGATCCAGGAATTAATTAAATACCCAAAGGAGAGTGATTTCTGTAGCGTTATTGAATGCTGTGCCTCCCTGCACTTGCAGCACTTCCTTTCATACCTCTTTTAAGCTATCCAGAAAGCCTATTCATAGTATACAGAGGTCTCTTATAATCCCCCATGAACTCCATAACCACTAGCTGTATACAGACTTTGTTTGGGGGAAGGTTTTCTCTGTGTTATTTGTTGTTTTGTTTTGTTGTTGTTTTTTCCCCTGCTTTGAACACTGAAGTCCGGATGAATTTTAAACAGCAGCACTAAGCAATTATGGAAAATTTTCACTCATTTTGTTGCTTTTATTTTGCCTAGATATTTCTTGGTAGACATTAGATACTGGATGCTATACATCAAGGTTTCTGCACAAGAGAACACTCAAGAGTTAATCATTTCAGCACTGAGCTTTGTAATGCTGAAGCTCCTTTACAGATTTATCTTCAGGCATACTGTGAACTCAAGTCCCCTATAGCCTTTTATAAAAAGCTATAAAGGAAATGCATTTTGTGAGATTCTGATAAACAAGAAAAGCTGTGTACTAAAATCTAAGCCACGCTGCAATGTGAGCCTCTGGGAATACCATTAAAAAATAAATCTAAGACAAACTCCAAGTAGTTCCATAATGCTAAGATATACATTCTGTTAACAAAAATAAACCTTCTCTTTCAAAACTCTGTGTTTTCTCTTGATCATGGTCTTCCTTAAGTAATGACTGAGAAAACAACACCACAAATATCAGATGGTCTCTGACAAGCTAGAAATGTACAGATATTGGTACCCTGCTCTAGACAGTCCTGTCTTTAAATATACTCCCTTTAACAGTTCTTTAGAAATAACAAAAAACCAAAACCAATTTCCAGTAAACTCTGCAATGAGATATAACAGATGGGACTGCATAACAATTTTAGCTGACACTACACAAAAGCACTGCTCCCTGCTTCTTCTGAGCAAGGAGCCCATGCTGCCGTTCAGCTTTGCTGATTTGGCTTCCAGGGGGAAGCAAGGAAACAACCCTTCCTCAGAAGAAATCCCAGCCACTATCATTTCAAAACAAAACACTCCTTAGTAAGCAGGCTCTGAAAATCTCTTTGCACTGGGTTTTGGTGACTTTCCAAAAGACACTCCCAGAGCTTTAGGCATTTCCTTGTTTGCTTGTTCTGAATAAAACAGCAATACGTTTTGCTTTCATACAGAACTGGGCAGACTGAGAATACACAAGCCAACATACAGCCAAAATGGCTTTTCAAAGCATTTAGCTTCTGTGCTGCTACAGCTTGATGCAGACGTCCCTCTGACCCCATTCAATTTTTCTCAGCATGACAGCTGATGGGGAGCACACTGTTCAGATACAGAGAAGAGATAGAAAGAAGGGTCATGATCTGGATGCTTTTTGTTACCCTCCTGTGTGCTTATACATCCCTGTGTGGAATTCTATTCCATCAATAACTTTTCCTATAAAAGAGATGAATCAAACTAAATTTTTCCCAGCTTTCCTCCCTCCCTCCTTCCTTCCCTCCATTTCATTTGATCCCAGAATTTTGCTTTTTTTTAAGCATATCAAGGCTGATCTTTCATTCGAGGTATACTCTACTTTTTAATGCTTTAAAAGCTGTACTTTAGAACTTGGTAGAAAATATTTTGAACAAAAATACAGGATTCAAAGTGTGTATTCTAGTGCTTGCTTCTCCTGCCATTTCCTTTGATATGATCCAGGAATAACCCAAGGGGTACGAAGTTGCATTTTACCAAAGTTAACATAAAAAAGGTCAGAGTCAGAATGCCTGAAATGAATATATTGGTGCTTAATGTAGCTAGCAGAAAATGTTCAATGAATTCAACTTATTATAGCCAAAAGGCTTGTGATGGCTGTATATTGTTTGTAATAGAAAAGCTGTCAGAATTTTGTGCCACATGCTTTTAAAGTGTTAGTCCTTTTTTAGCCTCTATTTCTTTTCCAACTGCTTCTACAATCACACAAATATTTTTCTGATTGCAACACACTTGGTATTCAAACAGATACAAGTATGTACCACAAACTCTGTGTCCAGACTCTGTGCTGCAAGTGAGATGTTCTGTGTTTCTCACATTATGTCAGATGTGAGAAAATGCATCAGAGCCATAAAGCTAGAGGGATGCAACAGGCTTCAAACCCGTTGGAACAAACCAAACTGTATTATTTCCATGAGCTGAACTTAAAGAAAACAACTGTTAATGAAACAATTACTTCCACATATCTCCAATTTGCAAGTTGATATTTGCTTTAACAAAAGTCTGTTTCTTCAAATTGATACTGCCATACATACATGAGATCAAAAGTAGAAGCTGACCTTTAGATACTGACTGAGGTTACAGTGTAGGAATGGTCTGTGAAGAGACATTAATGAGGATGTTCATTATTTTTTCTGCTATACAGGAAAGGGTATGCATGCAGAAATCATTTTCCAAAATGTTGATTACCAATGACATTGAGCAAGCTCATACATAGCTGAGATAATTCTCATATCCCATATGAAGCTTTTATTAATGGCTGCTACAAAGACCTTGAGGGCTTGTTGTTTGTTTTTTTCTTTTCAAAATAACTTCTCCTGACTAATAATATACATGAACTCAGCAGTGCCAGTTACCAAACTGGGACTGAATTCTGGGTTATAATGGAGTCTTTTCCCATTGCTGCAATAATATGGATATATCATACCTGCCTTAAGTCTCTTTATACAGCCAGAGATATTAAAGGCACCACAGAGCGTGAATCCAGCATTCATTTGTGCATTCCTTTTCAAAGAACTAGTGTATTTAAGTCAGTTCTGACACATTTTGCTTGCCTCTCAAAGTACCCTCCTTTTTGCTTTCACCTGTAATCCTCCTAAACACACTATGAATATCTTCTGCATTTTTTCTTTCTGTTTCATCCCAGTGTCTCCCCAATTCATCTTATTCCAACAACAAATCAAATTCTTGTTGCCAATTGAAGCTGCCTAAACATCTGTTTGTGAGGGAAGGTATGAGATAGGTGTCTAAGCTTCCATTATAGACAATGAATTGAGTTAGTACAGGCAATGTACTAGAAAGAAATTAGAAAGAAATTCAGCTGACAAGAAGTTTAATTCAGTTGACTGAAGTGTAGGTACTGAGTACTATTTTAGATGCTCTAAGGAACCTGAGACACTTTGTCATTAGGCTCTCAGATACGAAAAATAATCTTGTACATAGACACAACTTTTATCCTTGAGTGGTGCCTGGAGACCAAGTAAGATACCATAGAGCATCTCAGATAGATAGTCCTAGATGCCAAAAACAAGGCACCTGTATCCTGCCTTGGGTGTCTGCTTGACAGTGAAGTATGTTCTTGTTCTTTAAGCCATACTTATAACAATGTTGCAGCTTTTTTGTTTTTCTTCTAAATAAATATATATATATATTTCTATTATTCTAATTCAATTTCTAACTTACAAATTTTAAAACTAGGAAGCCCTTCACATTAGCAATGAAGGGTGCAGGAAGAAAATGCTTTGCCAGGCTAAAACCTAGAGACAGTTGTCTTGCATCACTTATTCAGAAGATGAAGGAGAAAAGCTTAATGTTGGATATCAAATGCAACTCTGGACAAATCTGTTCTGATTAAAATAGGACCATGGAGCACAGAACCAGTCTACATCTCTTCTGCTAAATAAAGCTGCACGAGGACATGTTCTCTTAGTCCTTAACTTACTGGTATAGCATGGTCATGCCCGTACATTGTCTTACTCTTTACAGCAGGGTAACTTCATTCAAACTGTGGAGAATAGTTCCTGTCCTGTGCTACTTCTCAAATCATGCCTGAAATGTGGGAGCTGCTAGTTGCCTGACTGTCAAAACCAATCAGACACTAACAGCTTAAACATGAACAAGTTCCTTTGTTTGACTGAATAGTGCTGACTTCTAAAGCATAAAAGGAACACTCAGAGATGACAAAAGCATTGCAAAGAAACCAAATTTTATGCATCCATTTTTGCTGTAGAAGAAATTGGGTATACTCCCACATGAGAACTTGTATGGGGGGGTGGAGGGACTGAGCAGTGAATTTCCCTGAAACTGAAGGAACAGAGGAAATGAGTACATCACAGGAAGACCAAATAAACTCAAGTTATTCACCAGAACCAGAGAGAATTCATAAAAGTATTCAAAGAGATCTGAAGCATGGAACAGCTGAATTACTAACAGCAGTGTGCAACCTCTCACCTAAAACTTCCTTGATACCTGAAGAATGGAGGCAAGTAAACATGACACCAAACTTTAGAAGAAATTTCTGGGAAGGCTGGGGGAACTACAGTCATATAAGATGAGAATTGGAAAACACAAAGTAGTAGGAACTATAATAATAAAAATAAAGAAAAAAAAAATGTGAAATATAATTTCTGGGAAGAGCCATCCATAATGGTGCAAACCTCTTGCAGTTCTTTGCGTGAGCCACCTGATGTGGTATATGGATAAAAATAAATGATATGAATTTCCTGAATATTTTTGATAGCCTCTCACAAAACGATTTTAAAGAAATCAAGTAGTCACAACAGAAGTGAACTTTTACTAGTATAAGAGAAAATGTGCTAGCTATTTAATGTGGCTAAATAATTGGCTAAAAGCAAAGAAATGGTTAAGGTTCCTTAATATTGGAGAGATGTCAACAGTAACAGGAGGCTGTGCTGTTTAATAGTTTTATTTTTAAAAATGGAAAAGCAAGTGAGTTGTGCCATGGAAAGCTTCATGATGTTATAAAGTTATTCATGCAAGGAAGAACAGGGTCTAATTGTGAAGAATTACACAGGCCTTCACAAGATTCAGTACCTGTGCAATTAAATGGCAAATGAAATTCAGTGTACATAAACATCAAGCAAAGCACATGAGGAAAAACCATCCTAGTTTCTCATAAAAGACAACTGGCTCTGAGCTGAGCATAACTTCTCAGGAGTGAGACCTGGGAATCATGATAAATAGTTCTTTAAAACATCAGCTCAGTACTCACTAACAGTCAAAGAAAAAACCCAAACAAACAAAACCTTTCCAAACTGTTAAGATTTCTTAGTTGAACAATAAAAAATAATACGAGTATGACTACACCACACTACAAATCCATTATTCACTCATCCAAAAACACTGTGTGCATTTCTAGTTTGTTTGCCTAAGGAGGGGCATATTCGAGCTCAAAAATATTTAGAAAAAGAAGGAAAGGATAATAGTTCAGCAGTTTCTATACGTGGAATGTCTGAGTAGGCTGGGGGTCTTCAAACCTGAAAAAGAGATTACCTAGGAGAGTATGACAGATCTGTACAAACCACACATGACACAGAGACTGTTTACTATCTGTTCCTGTATGTGTTTAATTTCAAAAGAAACTCAGTCTTTTGGACTGAAAGATTGTACAATTAGATCAGACTAAAGAGTTAATCAGTGCAAAAAGGGCTGCCTCATTCTTGATTTATTTTGCCTTTCTAGTTCTCAATCAATGCTCAGACGTCCATTTTATTTTTGTGGAGAAACAAAATGGCCATATAATTCTGTGCATATTTCTTTTATATAAAAGTCCAATATTGGGGCACTAGGAATTGTAAGATGTGCTGCATTAAACTTATATTATGCAGCATCCTTTTGTGTGGTTGAGCCACACTGAAATATACAGGAAAATGGGAAAAATAAAGCTTGGTTACTAATAGATTATGGTATCATTCTTCTATTGTCCATATTTCTGAAATTATTCTAAAAGACAAAATAAATCATGAAGGAATACTGTATTTGAGAAAGACAAATACTGAAGAAATATGCAGCAGAAGAAAAGAGAAAAAAAAAAGAACATGTATATCTGCCTTTGTGTATAGCTGCAGCTATGTTATAGCAATGTTATAGAGGTTCTGTTGCTCTATCTGTGATGTTACAGGGTAAAATAAATATTATAGGCAGTGCTAACAGTTTTTATTAGACAAGTAGGTATGCTCAGAGAAAGCAGAAAAGCTTTCAGGCACACAAGCCCTGCAGATATGAAAGAAGCAGACAGAAGTCTGCTTCCAGTGCTTTAATAAAGCACTGACCTCCTACAAGCTCTGCCTGCTAAAACCTAGACTCAAACCAGAGCTTCTGAAGCTCAGCAGATGTACACAAATGCTCTAGGAAACAGATGATCATTGTGGCTGTCTCCAAAGCAGGGAGAAAATACAGAGGTAAAAAGAATGATGGTTTCATGGAATGGAAAGAGAATCGGACAAAAACGTTTCCCAAAGTCCTCCCATCCTAAACTCATCCTTTCCGTACTCTTCTTTTTTTTTTTAAATAGTGGAAAGGCATCTCACACTTTCTCACTAATCTCTCTGAGAATGTTCCTGAAGACTAAGCAATGCACCCTCTGTTCTTTCAAGTATGACTGCTAGAGAGGACAAGAAACCTGAAGAGTATCTTAAAGAAATCACAGGGAGAGGACAGAATATGTTCCTGCTCAAGAAGAGCTACAGAACAGCTGTAGTTTTGTTAGACAGTTGTAGCTGAGGATTTATGGCTTGCAAACAGATATGTGTAAAATCTTTTCATAAGGAACATTACTTGGTCATTTTTCTGCTCAATTTTACATCTTTCTGCAAAGGAATTAACATTTTACTACCAAGAGTAGTCACAATATTCATATATTTAAGGCTAATCCTTTGACTTGGCATCAAATTTAGGAATGCATATTGCATAAAACATTGAAATTTACACAGAGAAAAAATGTTTGACAAACACCATGAGAAGTAAACAACAATGTGATAATTTTAATACAGATTTTAAGCATAATTCTTTTTCATAAGATTGCCGGGTGGAATGATCCACTATGCCACATTGATGGCAAGGAAAAAAGTATCACCCCTGACCAGAGGAACACACTGTAGGCACCATGTTTTCACTGCAGATAAGTTGTTACAGTTTTCAGAGCATTAAACTGTTTAAATTAACCTTTGAAGTTTCTTTGCACATATTTGACCATAAGCTGTTTAAGCTGCTATAGCTCAGTGCAACAATGAAACGCAGAACTGTAAACAACATATTTACCATCAGAATTTTCACTCCACCTAATCCTCTAGGGTTTTGTTAACTTCCATTCATACAAATGACAAAGATTGAACCTGTTCAGAATTACACTATTTTGTATAATAAAAGCCATGTACAATACAAACCAGGCAGTTATATTTATTGATTTTTATTATTTTGATGCTTTCTTTTGAAGTGCAAAATTTTCAGCATTCCAAATCAAGAAATTCTGTTGCCAACTTGCAAGCCTGAGCAATCCCATTTTTCATGTTCTGCACCTGTTTTCTTGACACATGAAGATAGGACTTTTCCATAAGCATCAGTGTGTCTCCCACTATTTAATCCTCCCTCTGAAATCATTTTCCCTCTCAGGATATAATATGGCTCACAAAATGGGCGTTTGCAGAAAATCTCTTTTGTATTTTTGCCTCAGTTGATGTGGCTCCCTATTATGACAAACTTAAGTGGAAGTCCTTCCTACCTATCTAACTGCATGGTCTGCTACATGCCTCATACGACAAGGAGTTTCTTTACTTCAGAAACTTATACATTAAAAATATATAGGACTTCAGTTCTTATGCTTCCCATATCTTTTAATATGGGACCTAGGATGTAAGACTGAAATAGAGGCAACTCTATTGCTACCCATTCCTTTCCCAGCTCTGCTCCTTACAAGCCCAGAAATGTCTCTTGAGCATCCACAGCAGTGGGCAAGGATAGGTCAGCTGTCTCTGAGGCAACCCCACTACCTCAGCAATGCCACCCCCCACATCACAAGTGTTCTTTCAGTTAACATCACCATGGGCCAATTGCTGATCAAAGTCCAGCGCAGTACATCTATTGGAGTTATAATTTCCTTTTGTGGATTTCTGCAAGGATCCTGGCATGTTATTATGATGGAGACATTTATCCTAGATGATGCCCTAAAACACAGTTCAATAGGAAAGCAATAGCATAAATGAAGACAGACTTCAAATGTTAGTTGCTCTGGAAAAGTAAGAATGTGCACCCCATTTTTGACAAAAATTGAACCTCAAGAGCTTTAGATAACTTGACTGAGGTCAGAATGAATTGAATTATGAAATAAGGCTGGTAAAATGTCAACCCTAACTAGGGGCTGTCATTAAAATAATAGCACCAAAGATGAAAAATATGCATTCCAAGAGTTCAGTGATAAATGCTAACCAGGGAAAACATATTTGGATACTATGATGTTTTGGTAATACTTTAGAGATGAATCTTGAGGAGCAGCTGCTGTCAGAATAATTTTCTTGACAAATATTATCATCTTATGTAAGTATCACTGATGCCACAACACAAGATACCACAGAAGATAAAGAGGATTCTTGATACAAGAAATTTGCAGACTAAGTGCTAAAATTAATTTCTAAGCCCTCATCTTTCAATTTTGAATAAAATTAATAAAGAATTAGTCATTGAGAAAAGACATTCTGTCTCAATAGTTTAAGAGCATTTGATTTTAGCTTGCATTTCAGAGCACTCTAAGCAATTAAATTAACAAAATGTAAAAAAAATTTCAAGTGGCATTTTTTGTGCTTTTATAAATTTATGCTTTCATATTTTATTTTATTTCAGAGTTATTTGGAAGAAAGGTCATCACTGAAATAATTGAATTACATCCTCTTGAATTCTATGGCATATTCTTTTCTGGTTTTATAATTGCAAATTTGTGACCTC
>JBAFWW010046069.1:0-41103 GCA_036873685.1 Agapornis canus | reverse complement strand
CGACCCTGCCAATCCCACCGTTCTCCCCCCCCCACCGGCACACGGCCGGCCAGGGGAGGGGGAGGGGGAAATTAAATAAAAAATCCAGCACCCAAACAGGTAGGAAGCCACTCTACAAGGACCGAGCAACTCGCCCAATAGGCTCATCAGGTTGCTCCATAAATTATCCTAAAAATTGCTGGGCGAATCAATCCCTAGCAGAGGTGGAGCCTCCTTTACTAGAAGGGAAACATGCTTGGGAGAAAGGGCGGCATTCATTTGCTATTTTCTCTAAAGAGGGAGATAAATCTCATCTATATACAAAAATATAAATAAAATGTTAAATATATATTTACATGTATATGTGTCTGCATCTTTGTATTTTTAAAGCTACTGAGAGGGTGGCTTGCAGTCTGAGAAGCAACCCCTCGACCCTGCCAAACGGAGAGCCGCAGGCGGGAGAAGCGTCGCGGGTTGTGCGCGGGCATCCGCGGGGACTGCGCGCCCCCGTGTCCTGCACGACTGCGATTCTGAGGAGGGTGGCACCAGCCGCGGGAAAGGCGGCACCCTCCGGCCCCTGGTCTCTCCCCAGAAGAAGGGGCTCACCCCTCCAGCCATGGTCCCCAAAGCTGTGCTGGAAGCAGGCGGCATGCTCGGTGCGCAAGTGCAACCGCGGGACTTTCCGCGCACCCTAGAAACGAAAGCCGCGCAAGCTCGAAGGCTACATGCTGCTCTGCGCGGCCGCGGAGCGCCCCCGGGGGGGAAGGGGGAAGAAAGCGGTCGGGGCACGGTGCTGCGTTATGAAGTGAAACGCGCCAGGGCTTGCTACGTGCTAATCGATTTTTTTTTTCTTCCCCACCTCCTCCCCCTCCCTCTTTTTTTCCCCCTCTTCCCTTCTCATCCCCCTCCTTGCTGCTCCGTTTTCCTGCCGCTTTCAGGAATCCGACGGGGAAAAACAGCCAACAAAACCTCCACACCCTAAACCTTACACCAAACCCGAGGCACGAAAAGCGTCCTCGGTGGCGAAGAGGCACAGAGGGTTCACGCTTGTAGCCCTCTCCCGTGGAGGCGGGTATCGGCGGTCACGTCCCGCTGGGACTAGCGCCTAAATAGAGTCTATGTCCTTGCACGGCTTCAGGGTTGGATTGCCCCTGAATCTCTCCCCGGCCCCGGCAACGTCCCGCCTGTAGCTCTCGATTGGGGAACTGCCGGAGTAACCTGTGCTGTATGATTCTCAGCATAAGGAGCAAAACGTTTTATAGTCATCCTACTCATCGCCATTCTCTGAGTTAAGATATATCTGCACAGAAATGTAAATAATTCACCATTCAGTGATTATTCAGACAAAAGGCAGTGTTTTGGTTTGGGTTCTCTTGCTTTACACATCTTCATCTGGTTATTTTATATATACAGCTTATAGCTGCTTTAATAGTTAAAGGAACTCACCACGCTTCAGAGAGCTGCAGTGCATTAAATGAAAATTCAACGACTTGAAAATTAATAGCCAGTCCTGGGGGTACTGGCAGAAGGTAAAGGCACTTATTAGTGTATGACCTGAGGTCTCTTTATTGGTGGGTTAACACTGCAGGCAGCGTCCTATCATGATGGCAAAGACATGAGCTCAGAGAAGAGAATATGCATTTATTGCAGACTATGTTCAGAAGCAGCTCCCCTGCTGCAGCTGGTGGCCCTGACTCCAAGGAATATGACTACTGTCCCCCTCAGCAAGAAAACAAGCACAGGCTGTTCCCAAGTCCCTTCCTCTCCAGAAGTCCTTTTGCCCTGAAATTATCCACAATCCTTAGGTTTATTATGAATTGAACTGTCAAATTGACCACATTTTGCAAAATGTGTAATGAACACTTCATATGCCTTTGCATTCTGATGTTTATGGAGCCATTAAAACTCTTTACTAGTCTATAAAATTTCATCCTGTCACTAAATAAATTAAGCAATTAATATGAACACTGAGAAAGTTTGATGAAAGAAGTTTAAGGGTACTTGCAGGATTACAAGGCATCTTTATGCATGTGAGCAGCTTGGAACATTAGTTTATAAACATTTAATTTCATCCCTGTGTAGGTCCAGCAGCTAGCTAGCACTGAAAGAGGTGGAAGGCTATAGCTAAAACAACAGGTAATATGAATACTGGGAAAATATATTTTTTCATTTGATTTTTCTGGGTTTAGAAATCTAAAATACATTAAAGTTCCATTAAAAATAATTTAAAATGAAATTTGTACCTATGAGATTTCTCAAATGACACAAGATTATATCAGGACAAACAATAGAATTCTACCCCTTACAAAACTAGAGAACAATTTTTTCCATTAGTAAGTAAAATACTTAAGGAAACTTAGGTGTTAAAGTGCTGAGAAACAAACAGGATAGCTTACTATCCTGTAAAAATGTTAAAACTTCTTTAACTACCAGACGAAAACTTGAAGGACAATAAATCATCTCAAATTGGCTGCTTTTCAAAGGAACAAAAGAAGCAATACAGGAAAACTGCAAAATGGAAAAGAAGACATTGAAGAAAAACAGGAGATTACCTAAATGAGCATCAAAAGGTGGAGATGCTGATCCAGGTGATGGTAAGTTACCAAGGCCTCCTGATACTCATCAGCCACTCGGTACTGACACAGCTGACCTAACAACAATATTTAAATTACCAGCTAAAATCATCTTCTTCTGCTGAGAATAGGAGGGCTGTCTTTAAAAAAAAAAAAACAAACAACAAAGCACAGAGGTGAAGAAAGGGGTCAGCAGTGGCATTTCAGGCGTGATAGGCATCACCTCAGAAAGAGCAAATTAAACAATGTTAGTGTGCAAGCAAAGCTGTAGGATTTAAACTGCTGTTTTTATTAAAGGGGCCCAAACCAGAATGGCTTCTGCAGAGAAAACCACTGCCTCTAACTTCTTCAGTTGTGTTTAATGAGTCTGTGAGTAGAAGAATAGGGCTACATAATTCACTGTCTTTCAAACCCTTTTTAAGGCTATCAGTTATTTGTTAAAGGAGCAGCAGAGTTAGGGGTTGAGTCAGACAGTAATGTTGTATTCCAGAAACTGCTTGAGACTACTGTCAGAGTGGTTAACTTTCCATATTAAAAAGATGAATTCTGAGTTCTTGCACATCTGCTCTTGAGATTATTTTATTTAATCAATTCCTTACTAACATAATGGTTTTAAGACAAGAAATAGAAAACTTTATGGATGAAGGTTTCAGTTTGGTTAAGTCTATAGAAAAAAATAGAGAATACTTTTAAATTGATCATGGTAGAGAAAATGAATTATGGGATGTGAAGTGATGGTATGTTGGCAAACATAAAAAGAAAAATTATTCGAGGGCTGAATTTGGTAAGGCCGAAATGTAAAAAGTAAGCTTGATTATGGTAAGTACCTAAATGTAAAAATCACATCTCAGCTCTGCTGCTAATTAATAGTGGAAGATCCAGAAAAATTATTTATATTTAAGTGTGACATTTCTCCAGGTCTCTAAAGCAGCACCCATACGAACACCCAGAAGATCACTAGCTTGAGCAGCTCAACACCTAAATCCTGCACAAGCTCATCTGAAACTTTTCTCTACCCTCCAGCTTTGAGGAATGCAAAATAGCAGGATAATCAAATGCAATGTAAAAGTCCTCTAAAACACAGCCAGGGTAGATGCATCTTTTCTAACTGCTTAGAGGTGTAAGAATTTATTTGGATTCTATACAAATACACTTAACCCCCAGGCACTGTAAGAGGAGTGAAGGCACTTAGCAAAAGTTTCTGATTTCCAGTCTGGAAGCCACCTGTTCAACTTCAAGGTATCTACAATCTGTAATGCATCCAAAATGACATGAGAAAGAATTTGCATGCTTAAAACTGAAATAGAATTATATAGAATATAATAAAATAGAATAGCTAAAATAGTCCGAATAGAAAGGGGAGGGAAAAACAAACAAAAAATGAAACTAGCTAATAACCACTGTATTTTTCACCTGGGAGACTTCAAACCTAGTATTGAAGAGCATTTTAATCCTTCAAAACTTAATTGTTCAAGACCACAGAGGAGCCTAAAAACTCTCATATGTAACTTTCCATAGCTGACATCATGCATCTGCTGTATTTCTCTTGGGCATAACTACTTTCCTTACAGGAACATGGGAAATTTGATGACAGCTTTGTGTGCCTTCACACCACCTTGAGTGCATAAAGAGCTCTGAAAATCTAGTGGGTGGCTCATCTTCATCCACTGTTCTTGAGGGAAGTTAATGGTCCTCACTCAGGTAGTTCTGTAAGAAGCACTTATTCTGCTGAGAGCAAAATTATCCAGTGGGTGGAGAGGAAAGAAAAAAACTATTGTGGTGTTCCGTGATGTTCTGTCCTCCACCAACAAAAGTCATATACAATAGCAAGGGCTCAAGGACCATTACAGCCATGTCTTCGGAAGGGTAAATTCAAATTTACGTAACACTTTTTGCGTGTTTACATATGTAGACCTTAACTGGATGTACAAAGCCATTTCCTGATGCCATTGTCCCCTAGATTCATATAATCATAGACTAGTTCAGGTTAGAAATGACCTTTAAAGGTCATCTAGTCCACGTACACATACACACACCCCCCACAATGATCAGGGACATCTTCAGAAAGTCTGCACATATGATTTATGTGCTTACATATGAGTAAGCACAAATTTAAGTGCAGAGTCACATGCACAGACTTTTAAATCTGCAACTATAATGAAAACAGTTCCATTCTTCTTAGGGCAATTCAGAAAAAGTGATTTTAAATATGCATAATCATCCTTAATCCTACCTGAATGTTTACTCCTCAGTAAAATTCAAGAAAGGTATCCTAACCAGCCCATTGCAGACTGAACTGCAATAGGTGCAAAAAACTCCTCAAGAACAAAGAAAAGTAATGTGGACATTTTGGCACTAGCCTTTTAAAATGGGCCTTTAAATATGAGAATGGTGGATATCCATGGGAGGAAAGCAGAAAGATGCACAAATGTAATTTCAGTGTGGCTTTCATATTGCAATTAAAACCACAAAATAATTGCATTCAGTGAAACAGTCAACATCTTAATAGAAAATAAATTATAAAACTCTCACTTCCCATGGCTAAATACTGCTTTAATTAAGATTTCATCTCCGATACATTGATTTAACTGCTCACTCACTTATGTTGTTCATTAAAATGATTACTAACAGTACAACTTTAGCGGCACTTAAAATTAAATGAGAGAAGTACTCTCAAGTAGAGAAAAACGGATGTAGGCAAGGAGCAGACTGCACCCATCTTTGCATCCAAGGGAAAGGGGAAGGATTAAAGCATATAAAATGATATTTTTTTACATTTAGCACGTTACCTTTCTTCTCCATTTAAGATATGGTGAAATGAAAAGCAAGCTAAAATATAGGCAGATCTATGGTGAGCAGGCTGAAGTGCTTGAACTTCAAAGCACAAGTATTCTCTTGGTCTGTGACTATTGTCATTGCCTTTCACTAGACCTCCAAGTATTTTCAACATAAATCAGAAAATAGTAAATAAATATATTTTGATCCTTACTGAATTATGGGCATAAATCCACAATCCCACCCTCTTATTTTCCCTTAGTACTATTTTATCTTTGCCTTTCCCTTACCTTCCAGACCATCTCCCAGGAAACAGAGGCCAGGACCTTGGATTTCCCATCTGCCAAGGCACATATTTGAAGACAACAGACTTTGCTAGGGAATTTATGACCAACAAGAAGAAGGATACTTGTGAGTGTAAGATGTGTATGCTGCAGATAAGGCAAATTTTACAAGGGACTGGGGCACTCTAATTCATTTAGGAAGATAAGTCCAGCTGGGACTACCTTAGTGTCACAGGCAGGAGGTGGGTACTAGTTCAAACTCTTCTGCATAATATGGTCTATTTTCCCCAGCAAGGAAGTGATATAGTTCAACCCAGTGAACCAGAGAGGGTACATTATATACATTGTCACTTCAGTTCAAATAAGGAGTATGCTTTCAAAGTTAGCCTCCCAACCATATCTATATACAGTGCTTTACCTACTGAGCTTTAGCTGGCACAACAGAGAGGCACTGGAGATAGGACAGCATAACAGAGAGCAAATGAAGATGCTTGCAGCATCTTTTTATAGGTGCTAAGAACCTTCTGTGTTCTAGCACTAATGGGTCTTCAGTCCATGGGACTAAATTAGTGCCAGTCTAATGAAATCCCACCACCAAAACACACTGTGGGTTTTGGGTTCTCAGCACCTATCAGTTCTCTCTGAAAACCTGCTTCTATTTCACCACAGTATTTTCCAGTGTAGCCAAAACCACAGTGATGTATTAGAGAACTGGGACCCTGTCCTGAATCATGGCAAATCAGACTCTCAGTGTAAGTGCCCCTGTAATTTGAAATCACACAGCAAATAACTCTTTTCTTTTTGCCGATTCCTCTTTGTGTCCAGGTAGAATGGACATTCCCTGCAAATAGTAAGAATAAGAATTGTTTCATGGCTTAGAAGATGCTCTCAGGAGACAAATACTTTATGATCTGTCTGATTTTATTTTGTTAGAGGCTAACAGGGCAGCTGTTACACCTGACTACTGTGAGCACTTCCTGTTTCAGCCAGATCAGGAGGACAGAGACATGTGAAAATAGAAAATAATGGAGCAGGCAAAACACTGTGGTCTGTACTTTTTCCAGTTTCAAAAAGATTCAGTTGGTACTTGGCTCTGCCTTTGTTGAAAGCTGAAGTGGCTTTTCAGAATACCCTATTCTGACCAACCCTCCTTAGAGTATAAAGAACTTTTTAATCTGTAAAGCCCAAGACATAAAAAAGGTGTCTTCATAAGACTGGTCTGTCTGATAATTGAAAACCATTCTCTCCAGGATGTCGATTTAAATTCTTGGTAACAGAATCCCATAGCAAATCTAAATGGTGATATAATGCTGTCCAGAATATTAACATGCTCTCTGCAATTTATCATGGCACTTACTGAACTTCCATACTTATTATTAACTAACCTCTAGACCTCTCAATTGTAACAAAAGCCTGAGATACTTAGGGATTAGGTTTTTTGTATGTAAGATTCTATTTTGCTGACTGTAACTTTCTCTGAATTTGCATTAATTTTCACCTTTATTTATGCATCTCCAATTTTTTTCTTAAGGGTCTTTTTATTTTTTTTCATATTTCTGTGGTTACTGTAGGACACCTTATAAAACCAAATGTTTAATTTCCATTTTGAGTACATCACAATTATCAATACCTCCTGTGCTTACTAAGAAAACAAGCACAGATCTGGCTGAGGTTCAAATTATTTTTATTTATAATAAAAAATATACCAAAAATATACCAAATATACCAAAATATACCAAAATATACCAAACAGAACTGTCCTACAATACAGTTTGGTGTAAATTCAGTCTCAAGTCAATATATTTATTTGCAGTGGCAGGAAAATTCGAAATACATCATGTAAAACCAGCATTGCTTCCAAGCTTAATTATTGAGAGTAAAAGTTAAAAAAACTCAACCTTCATCAGTAGTGTGTCATGATAGCTTTTCATAAGATTGTGTAAAGAAAATGCTGTTAATTACCATTAACCATTTGCTGATGGTATTAAACATGTCAACATTAAGCAGCATTGAGATAGCGCAGAGCTTAAAGAATAAGTGCATATGCCACTGTGTCAAAATGCTATTTTTTTAATGATGTATTTCATGGTATGTTTTCAAAACTAGTCCACTCATTATCGATATAAAAATGCTTTTATTTTGTTTTTTAACATGTCCCAGAGAAGAGTATTTTTCTCTCACAAACAGAACCAGAAAGTAGAAGACCCTTAGTGTGAGGTCTTTTGCTCCTAGACAAACTTGTTTCTGCAGTTGTCTTTAATCACTGACTTGCATATTCTAGCATCTGCATAAGATTTTTTATTTTAGCATGACAAAAACTGTTGCTATGCAGAGATACTTCTAGTGCATGACATTGAAATCAACTATTTTTAAAGGTGGAAGGATTATCTTATGGTTTATCATATGCTCTCAGGAAGGTCATTAGCAGTTACAGTTATCAATACCAATTCACTCTTTTGATTGGATACTAATAGAACAGCTGCTTCCGTTTGTATCATTGATGACTCTATTATTCTTGAGTATGAGCCTTCCCTGGAGTAATTCAACCATTCTCTTGAAAGTATCTCATAAAATAATTCCACTGACAAGACTGGTGATACTCATTGCCTTCTGCTCCAGCTATGTTGCAAATGATATTCTTGATTTTAGTCTTTGATTTCCCAAATAACTGTTAAAAGCATTGTATGTTTTTGTGAAGCTTCACCTCAGTCACCATGCTGTATTAGCCATGTAAAACATATTCTTTATTTAGTCTGAAAAATATTATTGTAAATAAATGTTATTTAGTAAAACAAAATTTAATTTAAAATCAATTTTCTGACTTTTTTCCCCCATACTTTCTTTACTTTAAAATATTTCTCTTAAACTACTAAACGTTTTTACCCATTAAATACTTATTAACTCCTGGAAAATGTTGTCCACCTGCTGGTTAACTTACCTCTTCAGGAAGTACTACAAAGACTATAGTATGTTGTCTTTGAGCTGTCAGTCTCAGTGTGTCTTAGGCTTATGGCAGGTGTCAAGTAGAACCTGCCATTCATGCAGAATTTTACAGTGTGTTCCATAACTAAGTAACTTCCACCATACAGCTTCCACAGCTCTCTATTATAGTTCCCACTTCCTTACAGGTTAAAACCAGGTCCTGTATGTCTTATTTACAATAGAGATTGCAGCTTCTCCTGGGTCATACTGGCTCTGCTAAGAAAAGATTAAGAGGACCATACCCTTACTTCCATTTTTTCAAATTGTATCTGTCTCACCTTCAAAGTATCTACTGTAGTATCAGTGACTTTGTATTTCTTAAATTCACTCATTAGATTTCAGTGAGTGTTGCACGCACACAGTCAAAAGTATAGGGTTTGAATGGAAAATCTTATGGAAAGACAAAGTTATAAAAGCAGACACCCTTTCCAGTGTTGTCTTTCTGCAGAGCCTTGTATCCAACATGAAACTTGCTTACCTTTGCTCATTCTACAGATTTCTTCCAGTAAATTGCAATGTCATCTTCTCCCTCCAGGTTTTGTCATTTGTATCCTGGGTTGTGAGCATTACCTGAAGTCCAGCTGTACTCACTGGTGAACATGGCAAGAATCAGAGGTACTTTGCTTTAAGCCAGTACAAAACTTCATTGTAGCTCCACAGACTGATTCCATAGCAGAATGAGATTTGCCTCTTGGAACAAATGTAGCACTGTAGGAAAAGATATTCATGCTATCTCTTGTCCTTGAGTCACTGCCACATTGTGCAGTAGTCCCTGTGTAAGCCCTAGATAAAGTGACTCACAGCTGCACAAATACTGGGGATTGCTAAAGCCTACTGCAATTACAGAATATTTTTGAATAGCAGTGGTGAATTCCCCTGCCAAATAGATACCACAGAATATTTTCATCATGGTGAGGAAACACCATAACCTGTCGTTAAAAAGTAAGCCACTTGCCTTATTGGAGTGATGGAGATTCTTGCTAGCAAGCATTCTGGCTGGAGCCTTATGTGAACGTCATAGCCAGGAGCATGTATTTCTTGTTTGGACTCAGAGTAAGCTGCATATTCACAAACTCTTCATATTCAATACTTGTGACAACTTGGTAACTTTACACTCATCATCTGTTGAAAACATATGAATTCATTAATTCTATTCAAGCCTTTAATGGTTAAGAAAGTATTAAAAATAAATCCATATACTAAATTGCACCATAGAGTTTATATGATGGTGGTGGGACATCTTACTATATGTATCTAGTATTATCTTACTTAATATATGTTGTAGTGGTTGCCTTTTGTGCTTGTTTAGAGCCATTTCAAGATAGCAGGATAAGTTTTTATCCCATGAGAATGCTCCCTGAAATACTGGTCAATTTTCCTTGGAGAAGTAATCTAGGGGGAAAAAAAAATAAATAATAAAAAATCACTATACTGAAACAATCTTCTTTTTTATCTATCCATAGGGAAGAAAAACCCAGACGAAACCTAAAATTTTTGAAAGTAGTCTGTGTGGTTTACTGGTATGTGTGTTTGAAAAGCAAGGTGACTATGCCCAAGTTACAGCTTTTTCTTCAGGGAGGCACAACTTGACAACATTAATATCGGTGTCTACAAATGAAAAGACACTCCTGAGAATAGGCAAAATTATGTCAGTAGCCAAGTGCTAAGCTACAGCTAAACAAACAAATTTATTAGCCTAAATTATTTAAGCTACCACATTTCTTTAGTAGCATGTATGCCTTAGGAATAGAGTAATTGCAGAGGTCCTTTCCTCTCAGCTGTAAGCATGGCATTGTGACTGCAATGCTACAGTGCTTCTGGGATGAACAGGTCAGAAACATAAAAGTAGCTACTGCACACACAAGCTCTACTTTAACATGGTAAATTGTGATGGTAGCTTTTAATACTAATTTTCCTATCAGAGTGAGAGAAACCATACCGCTGAACCTCCTATTATTTTATGCCTCCTCTTTTATACAAATTAAGCTCGTGACATTTTTGTTTACCTTTATAGAGGTTTTAAGAAAGAAAAGGTAAGAAACAGTTAGTATTATGCTGTAGGTATTGATCCGATATATTTGGTTTTAGTGCAGACATACAGATTATGGTGACACATAAATTGGCAGCTCTGTGGACTTCTATTTACCTGCAAAATAGGTACATAACATGTAATCTTATTATTATAAGATTATTATAGTATCTTCCTATCTGTGAAATAGGAGAGAGTGAAAACTTAGCTCAGTCTTCTAGTCCAGATATTTATGCTGTCTCTGAAGCTGATAAATTCATTAACTAACATGAAGTTATTCTTCAGACTGAAAAATTACCATCTCACATCAGCAGAAATAATTTCTTGTTACCCTCACTCTGCTAGAAACTAAACAAGTGACCACCTTTAGAAAGCTTGGTGTTGTATAACTATGTCAAGCTCTCTAATTTGCAATTCTGCATTGGTTTACCCCATATAAAAATATTTCAGCATTTCTCCTGTATTTGTGCCCATGAAATCAGATGTATTTAACTTTATAGCTATAAACAGTTAAACACTTGGGAACTGAACAGTTAAGATGCCAGTTTAGTAAGCAACTAGATAAATCATAGAATGGTTTGGGTTGGATGGGACTTTGAGCAACCTGCTCTAGTGAGCACACTTTCCACTAGAGCAGGTTGCTCAAAGCCCCATCCAGCCTGATCTTGATCACTGCCAGGGATGGGGCAGGCACAACTTTTCTGGCAACCTATTCCAGTGCCTCACCACCCTCCAGTAAAGAACTTCCTAATATCTAACCTAAATCTACTTAAATAATTAATTAAGTAAAACAATTGAATTTATTGATTTTATTAAATAACATTATTAAATAAGTAAATCTACCTAAATCTAAATAAATACAGCATACAATTAACTTTTGTGGTGTTCTGAAGTGCTTAGGGTAAGAGATTTATCTCCCAGGATCAGTATGTAGTCCATGGAGAGGTAGATAATTACCTTTTGCAGGATTCAGTTCCCTTGTTCAGCTGCATAAGAGAACACACAGTTTAGCTGTGTGACTATTCCTTTCCATTCCTTCTACTGTTAATTACTGTTTCTGATTCTACCAGTTTGTGTGACATCCTTAGTTCTATGTGACTGGAAGATGTTTCCAGGTGCAGTCTGCAGAAGGCTTTCTGTCCTCATTATGAAGTGCCTGTCTATTCTTTTCTTTCACTGGAATGAGTACTTCTTTACCCACTGCAGAATGCTGTTCTTCATTCTTCCAGAAACTGTCCATCTAGTCTCTCTAAATAAACAGTAGATCACAGTTTCTCTGTTTCCTACAGCAGGGATAGATGTGGGCAAGGTAAGCAGCTTACTTTCATTTTTTTAGCTCTTTCTCCTAATGGAGCCATTCCACAGTATCAGATAAAGTATTCCAAATCATGTTTGGAATATGTAACTGTCAAAATGTGTGGTCTTGAATTGGAGAGTATTTGGTAATAAGCATATCAGGCTGCCCTTGTTGTTAACCTGCTTAAGGTGGTGTCATTATCTGTGCAAAACATAAATGGATTTTAAACAACTGTTATGCTTCTGGCCAGAATGAAATCATTTTTATAATAACAATAAACTGGAATCAATGAGTTAGGAATTGCACCCCAGTGCTACCCAGTGAACTTTGCATATGCAGTGCACTCAAACAGAATTACTCCATTGTTAATCCTACACAGCTTTTGACAATGTGCAAAGTCCACTAAAGATTTGAGTTCAACTGTTCAAGTCTGCTCTGAGCTCCAGAAGCCACTAACTTGCCCTGACAAGTTATAAACATGCATTAGGATGGTCACCAAAAATAACTATAAACTTTTTAAAATAGCTACCCCAATTTTAGTGACTGAAATCCCACCTCTAGTAAAGAAATTTTGATAATAGCAACATTGCTGTAAGTTATGGCTATTAACAATTAATCACATTACTGGGAAAGGACAGCTCCAATGCTTTTGAAGAAAAACAGGGGCCTCCAAAAATTCAAGCACAAGAGGACACAATGGGCCTTGAAAGTGCAAGAGCAGGATGACACCAGAACCTTAAGGCTGCAGACCAGGGTAGTACAGGATTTGGTGATAATAAATACAGCAAAAGACAAGTATCCAACACATGAAAAACACGGTATATGTATAGTAAGACCCAATAATAACATGCAATGAAAAAAACTGTAATTGGATCATTTCAACTGTACATGTTAGCATCATTGTAACATGATCAGTAATGTCTTTCATTAGATTTCTAATACTTTAATTGGACTAACACTAAGTTCCTGGCTTTGCATAAAGTGTGTTTCTTTACCCCACAGAGCACTTGGTCTGGTACCACACCCTTAAAACAGGATTATAATCTGAATGCATTGCTCCTTAAAGGTATGCAACATGTCTCAGGTATCTTTTATTCTTTTGCTTCTTAACACATAATTCCAATATAATCATAAACAGATTAATGGGGTAATTTTTCTTTTAATGGATTACTGTGCAAATATGAGTGCCTAATAAGTAGGTGCATTTCTTCATATTTATACCATGCCAATAAAAATGAGAATAGTGGCAATTTGAAAAGACTGTCCTGATTGCCCCCTAACCCCTGATGCTCTGGAAGCAAATAGGGATAACAATAGCTCAAGCCTTCATAGCATTAGCTAGCTGCAGTCACTGCGCAGTTCTCCTTAAATCACACAAATAAGGAGCTCCAGGTCACACATGAGCAAGTTAACTGTACTCTCACTTCATCCATACAGAAACCATCTGACATCCTCTGCCATCTCTGGCCTGCATGCTCTTGGTGCTGTAATTGCAGATGGCCAGGTAATCCTATCTTGATGCAGGCTGGCTAGACAGTTTGTCTGTCTTGTCCAGATACAGTTGCTATTCTGATGCTCCCATTGAGTACCTGAAGAGGTCAAACTCTTTCCTTTGTACAGAAAGCCCTACTTCTGCCTGGCTGCAAAGACTTCTACCTGAAATTATAATATTTTTGAGACAGAAGTGAGAAAATCAGACAAAAAAGTTCCATATGCCTTGTATATTTATTAGGGGACATTTACAGGTTTTCATTAGCAGAGGCAGTTTAGAGAAAACAAATGTTTATGAAATAGTAGTAAATACTTGTGGAATGAGCTGCTGGAATTCTTGATAAAAATCACAGTCAGACCAAGACATGGTTACTGAAAAACAACAAATCACTTTATATACCACACCACATTATTTGTAATGTATCTTTAAATATAGCAGCCCCCTAAATACATACACAAACACACACACACGCAGAAATCCTTTTCAGGGAATCAGTGTCTTCTTACCTCCCTCATATGTTTAGTTCCTTCAGTTCACAGAAGTTCTTAAATAATCTATCATCCTAATGGAAGTCAGTAATCCTCAAGGAGAATATCTTGGCAAAATTTCCCTCTGAAAGAGTAAGATGATAGCTTGTGATTATGTATAGCAAATAATGATGTGTTTGTTCCTTTTCCTATTCTGAATTGCCTAGACATAATTATTTTATCTGTTTTGCCCTGTATCTACTTTGTAGACATTCTTTCCACTTCAAAATATATGTCTCAGTCATAAAGCATAGAAGAACTATGAAAGCTGACTTCAAGTTGCATTCTAAAATACCTTAGGGACTATCCAGCTTTCAGCAGATTAAAGTACTGGTTCTTTAAGACTAAAATGAAATCTAAGTGTGGAAAACTCATTTTTAGGAAAAATAAACCCCAAACCAAACAAAACAACCCATTGGATACTATAGTACACACGCAAGTATTTTGGAAGACATCTCTTCCAGAGAACAGTGGCTACTTGGGCATTAATATATGTCTCAAGTAATTTTCCATATACTCTAAATGGAAGTGTCTGGGATAAGAAAAGGCTGCTTGCTCTCCCTCACCATTTACACTATTCAGTGCTGAAACTTGGCTACTGCTTAGTCAGCTCCCAACTCTACCTGTTGCTTTGTAAAGGCTGCTCTAATGGAAAACAAACCACTCCCACATAACATTAATTGCAGAGTTACCAGATGAGCTTTAAAAACAGAACCCTGAAGATGCTGCGGTAACTGGGTATTGTGTAGCAGCAATAACACCCTGTTAAAATTCTGCCTCTTCACAGATAATGAGTTATAAATGTTCTTTTGCCAATAAATACTCATGCCAAGTAAAATTCAAGCAAGTTGTGGAGGTAAATTTCCTAATAAAAGAAACCTGTAACAGAACTGAGGAATGACATCTTGTCACACGTTACCCCGGTAGCTACTCTTCCAGGGGTGAACTGCAAGTGGCAGGGCACTGCTTATAGGCAGACTCCTAGGAGCTTTACAGTGTTGGAGGGAAGAGCCTCATGTATTAGCAAAACTCTCACAAACATCAGAATCAAACTCAAGAAGAGATACCCAACAGAAGGAGATTTTGAAGATAGCCTTTCTTTGTTATCATTTCTAGAGAAGAAAATGGCAGAACAGTTTCACTCTTCCTGCCCAAGCAAAGAAAGAAAGTACAGAAATGTGCTTTAAGCATGCAAAGTGAAGAATTCTTGAGAAGCAAGTTAAAGGACAAACAAAACAATATTTTTTTTTCATGCAATTCAGACTAATTTGGAATGGAAATGCTGAAGAAAAATAAATTGTAAAAATCTGAGTATATTTTATCAAAAGCTACACTGTGGTGGCTTTAGCTTCAAGAGAATACCCTGAAGACCAGTCCAAGGCATTCAAGTGCAAGAATTAATATACTCTCTCATTCTGAATTTTAGAAATAATTTAAGATACCAGGCAAGTAGAAGGATGTAGAAAATACCTTCGATAAACTTAAGTTAAATATGCCTTATCAGAATATTGTGAGTTTTATGAGCCAAGAAGCTCCTTTGGGGCTATTTAATACTTGTTATAATTTCTAATTGTCTCCCGCATTATTTCAACACTTAAACAATCACAGTTACTTCTAAATGCAAAAAATATAGCAAGCTACATTGCCAAAGTGTATCAGATAAAATGATTTCTGACATCTTATATATGTAAAGGGAATTTTATTTTCAAATGCACTTCTAAGGCACCCACTGTCTTGCTGCCAGACCAAATGTACTCCATCATTTTCATTACAGAGTACTAACATGGGATTTGCTGGGAATTAATAAGGGTTTGAATCATCCTTAGGTCTTTTCTGGGCAAATTTTGGTTTCTGTAGGAAAAAGAAAATCTAATGTTACGAATCCTTTAATTGACTTAGTGCATGTTCTCTTTTATGCCTTGGTAAATTCTCCCACTCTCTCCAGGAAACTCACTGTTGTTCTCCGCCACAGACTTTTGGAATAACATCCAGTACTGCTGTTTCATCTCACTCAAGCATTCTCTTCTGCTGCAGAAGGATGAGACACACTAACCTGCATCCTGCCCTGCACAGTCTGAACTCAGTCTGGAAAGGAGGAAGAGGGGACAGCAAACAGCTTGGCTACGTAGGCTCAGAAGAAGCAGTCCAGCCTGCCCTTGCTGCCCTGCAGGAGCAGGGAGCTAACTGCACCTTTTGCACCCACCTGCACCTCCAAAAAACCCTGCTTTATCCCCTCCCTGAACCAGTGGCTGAGCCAGCCAGAATTTCTCAGATAATTCAGAAAAGCTAAAGAAAGGATTATGGCTTTACATACATTATAAATGCTTACACTTTCATACCTTCAAAGTACATGCAAAGGATGTTATGTATTTGAGGCTTGCCTGTTACTGACTTCCCTCCAATGTATGCAGAAGTTTCTGAAAAAAAAGGTGTTTCTTCTCTGAGTTCTGTGCCTCAGAAGGAAGAGGTGAATTGAATCTAATCTTCCTTGGCTTTACAGGGAGGTAGAGGAGTCAGAAATGCTTTTGTGAGCTCTCATGCTTTTGTAAGTGTTAAGTATTGAAGCCAAGGAAAAATTCATTTCACTAAACTAAGAAGGAATTCACTCGAATGAAACATGTTAGGAAAACGTCCAAAACCCAAACCAAAAAACACCAACCCCTAAGCCCCCAAGCAATTGGAATTTAAATAAATAAAGCTTGGAAAAGCTTGAAGCTGTAAAAGATCAGGATATATCTGGGGAAAAAAATTACTCCAAGGAATAATTCTTTTCAGTAATCTAAGGAAAAATTCAGTAGGATGAAATGTACTAGGAAAAATCAAAGGCAAACAAAAAGCCAAATGGAATTTAAGCAAACTGATTTTGTAATAAGCTATTCCCTCTCAATTGCTCAGCAAGTTTTCTTTGAGAAAGTGCAAGTTCAATATTTTTGTGTTTGTCTGACTTTCTGCTATGAAAAACACCTACCATGAAACTGAAATAGTTTTCTCTTGATTAAACTCTTTGCCTTCCACATGCATTATAAAGAGCTGAAATACAGTAACAACTGCCTTTATGTTGCACAAGTCACCCTGAGAGCTACAATCTAACCCTGAATTTATTTGTGGTGTCTATCAAGTATGACCATGAGAGGGATATATAGTGCTGAAGAATGAATATGAAACATGTTTTAGTCAAAGCGGTACATTATTACATAACCTACCCTTTGTTATATAGCCTCTTCTAACCTGATAGAAGTCTGCAAGAACAAAAAGGGAGGCACTTTAAGTAGAGGAAGGTTTTCTAAAAGTCAACTGCGACAAGAGCTCCCCATTAAAGTCCAATTCAGTACAGCCCCTTCTTCTGAAATCTCAGTGGCATGGCTTCTGTGAAAACACATCTAAGAATTTTAATCCTTGGATGGAAAAAAAGATACAGAAGAATAAAAAGCAGCTCACAAAATCTGATACATATTTTTGCATGAATTTTAAGGAATAATGTATTTCTCTTTCCTTATGCATGCCCATACTGAAGGGAAACATGCCCAGGTGAGAGCTACACCTCTGCCCCGTCATCTGCCTAGGGGAAGAAATGAAATCAAGGGTGCATTTATTCAGAGATTTCAACAGGATATGAGTTGCCATAGAAGTTAGCAATATATTTTCCTAAACACTTTAATATTTATTTTAGATTATTCACAAATAATACAGGTACATATATTCATATTCTGCTGCATTGGGTGTGAGATGATTCTGAGTTACTCCCTAATTATCTAACAAATGACAGTTCCTTAGGCTGAGTTTCTGACTCACAATGGGGGAAATATTCCATGAAATGAAAATACAACTCTCATCCCATATTAAATCTACTGAAATCCAGGTGCCTGTTAAATATTTTTATGCTTTAAAGGGCATTATACAGTTGCATGAGCAGGGAGAATGGAAAACTTATACTTTTTTCCTCTGAGCATCAATGATGATTACTTTAAAAATAATCCTTAAAGCATCAGTGATCTCTCTCATAGAAGACTTTTCTCACTTACTTTAGTTTTAGGTGCTTCCTGTGAATAAGAAACTTTGGGTTTATGCTTTATGTTTATAAAATGTGGTTTGTACAATCTCCATTTTTAACCCTAATTTAACACTTTACTGAAATGGTCATATGTCTGTCTTGGCAAGAAAAATGTCTGTTATGCTTTTTACTGAATTACATTTTAAAACAAATGTATAAATAACTTGTGTTCCTTTACGTAGCCAGATTTCTTAAGTGCAAAACAAAATTAAAAGCATCAATTCTTTAAAAATAGGTCTGGCTGGGAAGCAGTCTAGGTTAGAAATAACATTTTCTAAGATTTTTGTCTTTGAAATCCATTCCAAATATTTAAATATGCAAATAATATACCAAATTTCTAAGCAACTAGTTTATAACTTGCTATGAATGTAGTGCAAGTTATGTTCCAAAGCATTCTTCTTGGATGATTTTCCCTTTCCAAACATTTCCCAATTAAAGTAACTCTTTTCTTAGACACTGAACATTTTACTTTTCTTTGATTCCCTATGGTATTGTACCATACAAAAGATGCAATTTTACAGCTTTTCCTCTTTCATTTAAATAATTTTCCTTTTTTTGTAGGGAATTCACTTAAATATTGTTTGAGTGAGTTGCTAAACAGATATCCAGGTTATTTTACAACCTTAACTTTACATCATATTTTAAAAGCTTTTCTGCAAAATGCAAAATATGAGCAGAATTGTGCCTGAAGGCTAGATGATGCCTTCGGGCTTAATTGTTAATGTCGTTCCTTGATTAGGTAGGTTGAAGACAATTCTTGATACAACTCCTATGAAACAAGTCATTGTCTTTCCTGCAACAAGATTGCAGCATGAACCACTGCAATGGGAGGACAGAACAATAGCCTCATCCTCACTGCGTGCTATCTTGCTCTGGGACTAAGCTTTCGAATGAGCAGGTCAGATAGCAGAGAAACAAATGTGGATCTTCCTTTCCTTCTGTACACCTGCACCATGAAAGGGTGATTGGCAGGGTGCTTATCTTCCTTAGCCAGTTCAGTGCCTTTCTTACTATGTACCAGACCAAATAAACCATCACAGACCACCTCACAAGATCACCAGGACAGACAGCCATTAAGCTCTGCTCTCCTACAGTAGTTCTGCAAGGTATTGAAGGGAACCAAAGTCTTATAATCCAGAGCTGCTTTTAAAGCCCACCTGAGCAGAAAAGTGCTTTGTGAGGAGCTCTATTAATTTAAATGGGATTACTTGAGAAAATTAACTACCACGTGAGCAAGTGAGCAAACCAGACCTAAAATGAGTACCAAAGGATTTTGCCTCAACAGAACCCTGAGTTCTGTTTGGATCACTATGAGTTTCTCTTGAATGTAGGCCTACCTTCTGCTTTCCACAGGATAGTATTCTGGTCACTGATATCAGAGACTCAAATGACTCCATGACAGGAAGCCTTTGAAGTCCAGCAATGTGGGAATGCAACCCCACACCAATCTTCTTCAGCTGTGACCTAGAAGGGTTTGCTCTGCAATTCAAACAGAAGTCTGAGCTGGTGAGGCACAAGGTGAAGGACTGGTACTTAATAATGTTTGATTTAACCTTTCCCTTAAATAAAATTTAACATGTAGACAATTACATATGAGAACAACTGATAGAGCATAAAGTCAAGTGCTCAACAGGTCAAAAATGTCTACTTGCCTGTGTAACTGCAGCCTTCTTGGCTGTTTGCAGTTTAATGCTGTAATTAATTCCAAAATCAAATGCTGTAGTTTTCCTCAAGGAATAGATATGAAACTTTTATATCTATGAAACAGATAGGAAAATTCAGACTTTATTGTCTGAATCACAATTTCTTCTAATACAGATATGTAATTCTGATATGCAGTGACCCATTACCCCAGTGAAGAAATATTTAGGTGGATTAAGCCTTTTGTTTCAGATTTTATATATGGACTACATTTCAGAAATTGCTATCAGTAAGTGAACTTGCAAATTAAATCATTAAACAATGTGAATAATATACGTACCATGTATTAATTAGAGATTCAAAACTTATAAGATTCCTTCACCACTGATCAAAATAAAATTCTGATGGTGACTTACAAACGTTCTGAACAGCAATATTCAATCTGTGAGTGCATCATATACCACAATGGAAGAAAAAATTAATTGTTACTAGAATATGTAATTGGATACAATGATATAATACTCGGTGCTTGAGCAGGTGTAGGGAATTCAGATATAATTACTACTATGAGAAATCAAATGACAGCTTCCATAAAAAATAAATGTCAGAAGCAGTTCTCCTATGTAGAAAGGGAATAGTTTATCCAAACATAAAAACCCCTCAGTTAATAAAAAAAGGTAGAAACTCTGAACAGAAAAGATTAAGATCTTCAGTGGAAGTTAATGGGTGAAGTAATAGCTGAGACATATTTCTTGTCAGAACGCAAATACACTGCCAATATTAGGAAAATGTCACTCACTGCAAATTCTCATTTAATTGTGATTATTCCTTTAGAACTGAAGATCACTATTTCATCAACAGTGAAATAATGCAAACAATATTGAGATGTGCATCATAGCCACTGGTCTTGAAGGTTAAAGTTTTGCCATTATTATAACTAGACAACAAAGCAACTACACTTCCTACATAATACTTAGGCTTTAGCAACAAGTGTATTGTGTGAGTGAGAGAGGCAATAATTTCAATTAATCAGATGTTTATGACAGAAGCTCAGAATAAATTGAAACCATCTGATTGTCATTAATACTCTGCAAGAGTGAAAGGACAATTTAGAAATTTTCCTTGTGAAAATGGAGAAAGAATTGCAGAAAAATCATTGCTTCAGTTGCAGGATCTTAACATGAAAAGGATAATTTTGTGCATCTTTAATAAACATTAGATATCAGAGTGTAATAAGAGATCAAGATATGCAACAAAGAATGAACTGCTGAAAGCATGAACCATGTGAAAAGCTTTCTCACACACTGGCTTTTCTGTGGTGGTCAAAAGAATTCTCCCTACCATCACCAAAATGAGGCACAGCTGCAATTCTAGTCTGTGTCCCACCATGGGAAATAGTCCTTATTAGAAGGTGAGTGTTTGTATTGTCAGAAGGATCTATAGTTTTCTAGTAACTTTTGTAGGTACTTTTAAATGAGTTTGTCCCTATCTTACAACTGCAATACTTGGTTCTGTTTGATTCGTAATAGTGTAGCACTGCATAAATCTCCATTTGCTTTTCTCTTATGATTTCCTCTTTCCAATCTCCTAAGCACTATAGACAGTTAAAAACATGTATTTGTAGCCTAGAAGAGGAGACAAGCCTCTTCCTTGCTCAAATTACTTAAATTATCTTAATTGGAGTATGAATTAAATGATTAACTGATTAGTCCACAGCACACTAAAATGATGCTTCTCAGAAAAGATCTGTTGAGGTCTGTCAGATTGCCTTGCAGATTCAGAGTGTGCTGTAACTTGATGTTGAGCATACAATTCAGATGCTTTCTTTGCAACTGCAAGCCATAAAAGCTGGTTTTGTATGGAAAAATGAGACATCAGCACACAAGACAAGAAATGGCAAAAGTGATGGGTCGCCTACTGTGGTGCGAAGAAAAGATATATAGCTATTTTTCCTAAATTCCCTCAATTTAAGAAATTAATATTTGCAGAATTAGTAAAAAATCCTAACACCCGTAACTGTAATGTCCTACTACATGCAGCTAATGCTGCAAAAGATGCACTTTTTCATGCCATGTTTCAATGTGTAGTGTCACACACACAAATTGTTCCTGGAGTTCAGTGGATCTGCTAACATAGGTGAAGTTATTCCTTCCTGTAGCAGGATATGGGCCATGGAGTTTAGGCAGAGTTTAAACTGCTTTTCTGTCTGGCTAACCAAGCAGGCTATGGGAGCATGCCACTGAACATAAAGAGAATTCAGTTGACAAAGAAGCTGCTGATAGACAGGAGAGATGCCTCCTATGGAAAACATCACACAAGTTTGACATTTACCAAAAGGCTAAATGACAAAGAGTATATGCTAGTAACAAGGTGGAGGACCAACCCTGGAGCCAGAAGGGGCTTCACAACTTGCAGAAATCAAGCCAGCATTTCACCCAAGGATTCGAACTACAACAGGCAAAAATGAGATGTGGGTTTACAGATATGCTGAGGCCTTCCCTCACCTCTAGATGCTTATTCCCATTCCTTCACTTGGCTAGCACTTGTTCTTTATTTTAGCTCAACTGGTCAAGTTAAGGAGCTAATCTTGCAAAAGTCAATCAATCAATAGAAGTCAGCATTTAGCATCACTATTAGTAGTAGTGTTTCAATATTTTGAACTATTCTATCTATCCAGATTAGGAAACTTCCTCATTGATATAAACCAGTTTGGTTCAAGAGGCATTAGCTGTTTTAAAATATGATGCAAGCAATATCTTTTAATTATTCACAAATTATAACGCAAATACAATTGCCATAAAGCCGTGGCTTAGCCACGTATCTTATGGACAATATTTCTCTAATAATCTATTGTTCATTAATATCAGGCACAACTCACATCCCCTGTTCAGAGTGATTCGGGTTTTTATGTTGGAATACATTTTACCATGACTTACTCCTGACTTTCATAAAAGCAGAAACTTAAATAACAAAATCCAGGCTGTATCATATTTCTAAAGTATGACTGTTCCTTCTAGTGAAAAAAATACGGATCTACATTGAATTACAGCTGTAGCAGAGTGTTTTCTGAGGTGACTGACATTGCATATGCTTTGTTTGCAGTGTAGTGTGACATGATCAGAAAGCAAGCACTAACTAAAGGCTATGGAAGACTAGCAATTTCGTAAAGGTTGGTAAAATAGCAAGGTGGGTGTGTTAACTACAGCTGTGCCAAGTCCTTTGTCTTTAGTCACTCTCAATGTTTCCCTGTTATGAGGCTCCTCATTTTCTAAAAGAGAAGGCAAAACCAGTGGCTAGAGTATAAGGATTAGTGTTCCCATACAGAAACAGACTATATTTCCTGTTGTGCACAACCATTTCTTACAGTGTTTTAGAATTCAAAGATCGACATATGTGCACACATTCTTGCATTTATGTATACCCACATAAGCCTCCCTGCCTTTGCGTTTTTGGTTGTTTGCTTGGGCTTGTTTTTTTCTGTTCTGGTTGTGGGTTGTTTGGTTGGGGTTTTTTTTCCTCTTAAATACCATGCAATTCATGAAGAACCAAATTCTGAACTTTTCAGATTAGCTCAGTCATAGAATGCCTCAGGCTCAATTGTAAGGTTATATATGTCTTTGGGACTTTGATAATTTAAGTGCTTAATGTATCTATAGGCTCCTTTTAAAAGAGGTAGGTATTAATTTCTTTTGTAATAAATTTAAATATAAGTCAACCTATTTCTAGAGTTGATGGCCTATCATTGTGACTTCTAATTTACTCACATTTTCTTTATGTAGCCTATGTTGGTAGTGAGATCTGTAGAGAGTCTAGCTGCTATACTTACAAATTTTGGATTTGAAAGTGAAGAGGTGAACAACACATTAATGCACAGCATGCGCTATAGGGAGTGCTATTGCTGGTATCAGATTAACCCACAGTCCACTCCAGCAGGAAGTCTTGTTCAAGTATGTTAATGCTGTAAGACTTCTTTATTTTTTTAAATAGAAACACAGAACACCATGCACAGCCCAAAGTAAAAGCAGTTAGACTCTACCTATAATGCACCTTGAAGCATGGTTTGACTAAGCTCCCATCACTGTCGTTTCTGCAGACACTTAACAGGTTTAGTGTCAGGTGGCTCTGATAGAAAGGAAGAACAGAAAAGGATTTTGAAGGAAAACCTGTTCCATCAGAAAGGTTTAACAACAATATGCCAAGCCACAATTTAGGGGAATTTTCACTGTCAGTTCAGACTATCTCAAAACATTAACAATTGACTTGGAGGGAAGAGGAGTGCAACAGTTAAATAAGTTGCTCTGCAGTAAAACAGTAATCTTCCTGAAACTCAGACACATTCTGTACACTTGCCACTCATATCCAGTATTAGCAAAAAATGATGCCAGTCTTTGTAAAGAGGAAGAGACATTGAATTCCTTCCTCTTTAATAATTTATACTAGGGTGTCAAAAGAGCTGCAAAAAAATTGAAAGAAGAGCTGATTCTCAATACTTAAAATCTTATGAATATTCATCTTTCACTTTTACTTGACTCCAAACCACCATAAATGCAAAGGACAACTGTTCAAAATGTTTTCCGTGCTGGATCTAGTTAAATGCTTCTCTTCACCCCCATGACGGGGAGGTGGGTGGAACTAGTTGATCTTAAGGTCCTTTCCTACCCTAACTATTCTATGATTCTATTATTTTTCAACTGTGCAAATATTATCCTGGACTTCTGTTTCCTTTGTATCTGTACATAAAGCATACTGTTGAAATCCTCATTCATTACAATCTGATTTTTGGATTAAAAGTTTACTGAAAAAATATACTATTTTTTATATTTATATATAATATATATATTGTATATATATAGTATATATAATATGTATATATATAAAATAGACCTTATTGCATTGCTATTAATCCTTCAGCATTCCATGAGCATAAAAATACTCTGATACTGGTGAAATATTCAGAAAAAAAATCTAACTAAAGAAACACACTTTCTAATGGAAAAATAGCTGTGTTTGGACAATTGCAAATAAGAGAATATTTTGCCCCCAAGCACATTTTGTCTGCATACATATTTGCATCCATGAGGGAAATGTATAAAGAGACAAGCAAAATCAGATTGCTTCTTCACCAATAAATTCATCCTGAGTTTTATCTTGGCATGAGGATGTTGCTTTACTTTATATTACAACATTTTCTCTGAAGGGGAAGAAATGAAAAGGAAGTCAAATTAATCCAGTGGCTCCAGGGGGTGTTATTTGCAGTCTCCTAATAAATCAGTACAACTCTTAATAGCAAATACCCTGAACAGATACATAAGAAATGTATTGGTCACACAATTGAGATAGATAGGACCCTGTTGATACACATTCAAAAGCTACTGATGTGCAGTTCTAAGGAAGAGCAGGAAGCAATGACCAGTAAAACAAATGCATACCTATCAGTGTGTTTGCACAACCACGTCCAGTCTCTTGCCAGCACCACCTGAGTGTGAATCTCATTTTCACAGGTCTGCCAAACACTCAGAACTGTTTCCAGGCAGGGCAGTTTGTTTGGAGCATTATCAAAGAAATGTCAGGCTATGAAGTGGTAAGAAGAATCAGGCTCACCCATTGCCCAGTATAGAGCCCAATGTGCAGTGTATGTGCTGTTCATAGGCTTTTCCCTGAGAACAGTGTTTGTGACAGCATTGTAGTAGGACTGGAGTTCACTGATAGTGTTGTACTTTAATGACAGTCTCTAACACAGTAAAACAGGCTCTTTAGGACTTCAGGATCAAGACTAGATTGATTGTGTAAGGTGTGCTACAAAGAAAAAAAAAAACCAAACAAACAAAACAGAAAACCAAGACTTCTGAGCCATCACAAAGCAATCCAGAAAAAAGCAAGTCCATTAACAGAGAGGCAATGCCCTCACTTGGCCTGTACCAATCTGCAGATGGACTGTATATATATATATATATATATATATATATATAAATACAAGGAAATGATTTTATGTCATGAGAGGGGTGACAGAGGAAAAGGGGCCCAAAGAAGTTGTGCAGTTTCCATCCCTGGTGATGGCTCAACACTTGACTGGACAAGGCTTCATGTAGTTTCATATAATGTGGCTGCGCTTTGAGTGTGGGATTTGACAAGATGACCTGCAGGGATCCTTTCCAGTGTATATTATTGCAATTCTGCTATATTTCTCTATTTACAAAACAGATCTCTCTCACTCCGTCTTGGCATTCCCAGGTGTTCCTGGGTACATAATCCCAGCCCAGATACAAGGAGCACCAAATCCCTTCCAGTGAGCAATATTACATCCCTCTTCCATGAAGAACATTTATTTGCTTGTCATAAGAAGATTCAGCTATATAGAAAAAGCAAGGGCTACACTTGAAATATTTATAGAGCTTCCACTGGAAGACCTGGAACTCAGAACTCTCATTTTAAAACAAACAAACAATCAAACAAAACCCCCAAACCCCACATACTACTAACAGTATATAATTTCTGAGTAAGGTTTGTTACCCCATCCACTTCCTTTGATGAACTGAGCTGTCTAGTAGAAGGTTTCTTGTGTTCTCATTATCTAGTGAACAGTGTACACCCTGCAGCAGTATATTTTAGAACCTTCTGGAAACATGAAATATTGTCACGTGTAATATGAATACATGAGGACATTTTCATTTTATAAATAGAAAACCCTATTAAACTCTCACCAATGTTTTCTTTCCAATATATTGCTTGCTTCCTTTGGGAAATTCTATCCTTATTAAAAAAGCACCTTCATAGATGCTGTTATGGGTTGCTTAAAAACAAGCAAACAAAAACAAACATGCCTCACAAATCCTGAGAGAAGAGCCATGAGGGAAACTACATGTTTATGTTGTCAACGCATGAAAAACAAAAATACAAAATGTGCTATATTTAAATTAACTTTAATAAGAAGTACAAAAAGATAATGTTAAGCAATATTTTGCATGTGGTTAATAAATATTCTTCAACAGCAAGCAGTGACACATTCAAACTTAAACCAGTTATTTCTTTTACATTTTAGAAAAGTAACAACTTTTTCCAGTTAAAACAAGGTCACAAATTACAGCACATTATCATCCTCTTTAATAATTTATAACTATGAAACCTACTAAGTAAGTGAACTGTCACCCAGAAGATTTTGTATGACATTGATGTTCAAGGTTAAGTATACTTACATTTATCATGCAGTTTCTTACTGTGCATATTTGATTGATGTTTATTCTTTAAAATTATTGGTTCCATTCTTCCAATTTGCTTATTTCTTGTTAATATACCAGAAGCATCTATTTTCAAACCCCTATATATTTTCACACCTAAGTGACTCACTAAAGTAGATTTGTCATAGAATGCATAAATGCTCTGACTCTAACACAGCTGATAAGTTGCTAACAAAGTTTGAATCAGATTCCACATTATTTTTATTTAAAAAAAAAAAAAATTTTGTAATAAGATTTAGTGTAATCACTTCCATTAAAATTAAAGTGCCTTCAAATGTTTTGTAATAAAGTGACTATTTGGAGGAGAGAGGGTGAATGGGTGCTGTTTAAGAACTGATTTTTAACAGTTTATAGATACGGTGCATATGTATTCTAAGAGATGTAAAGTACTATATTGCATTCCGTGCTAATGCTAATCTACAGTACCCTATAAACTGATAAAGTCAGCCAAAATTAATATCTAATAAAGAATATCGAAAGCAGTTGATCAAAGCAATACCTTGTTCCATTCTGTATTTCCATCCATCCTCAGCAACATAGATAGATGGATGAATTACTGGAAAACAAATATAACACTTCAACCTGTTGAAGCTCATCTTTTTGAATGACAGGTGAATGAAAGCAGTCAGTGCAATCATTAAAAAACCTGAATGCATAAAGACACTCCCCAGGCCACCTGATCAAGTGAAGTATTCAAAACATTATGTAAGGAATTAAAATTTGAAAGAAAAATATAACTTTTTAAACACCCAATGATAAAAATATATTCATATATATTTATGTAGACACCAACACTAGAGGAAAAGTATACACTATCTTGCATATTTTAAAACCTCCTCTGAATTTCTTTTTGCATTATCACCTACTCCTAACTCATGGCACTTTCTCAATATTCTCAAAAGGCATTAATGTATACTAAGAATGAAACAGACATCAGGTCCTGTATTTCAGTATGGCTGGATCTTTTAAGGGCTGATTTTCACATGTTAAAGAACTAAACTACCCCTATCCAAAGAAGAACCCTGGTGTAGCCTCAGGTGTACTCCCCTTCTGTGAAAAATCCTGACTGATTTAGTAATCCTCAGGAGGTTAATCACTGCTAGTTTAAATTCAGAGCAAATTTTGCCCTGATCTCAGTCCAGCTTGCAATGTTTATCATCTTCCAGTCAGATGTAATCACAAACTCCAAAACACAAGTTCAAGGATTCACCCAGAGAGATGTGAATCTAGAAAATTAAATGAGTTTAAAATATTTTTTAAAATTTTATGTGATTAACATCTTCCATTCATTGAAACAAACTTTAAAGCCTTTAACTTCTACTACTAAAGGTCTAAAAGTCTCTCACTGATTCTCGGACAGCTGAAATCAGAACAGAATTAGAACTTCTGATTGTTAGGGATTTTGAGTTATCTACAGAAATGAGGTGGAGGAGGTCTCCTAGACTAAAAAATTTAAGAAGGTAATGTCAAAGGGATATAATTTCAAGTTATATTGCAAACTGACAACGTTCTAGCAGAAGGTACGTTGTCACTGTGAAGAGGTGGAAGGAATCCTAAAACTCTGATTTTGAAAGAACCATTCCTTGTACTGGAGGCTGAAGTGTGAGCTGGCTTTCATATAAAATCACATAACTACTTTAACGCTTCAAAGTCTTTAAGATAAAAACTTCATAAGACATCAAATTATACCACACTCAGAGATTCTATTTAGATGTGTTTAGACATTTGTACATTTGTCATGCACTGTGTTTTTTAAATTAGGCTACTTAACTTTCTCAGCTAATTTTAAAATATCTTCATCTCCTTAAAACCCATCACATTGCTTTTTAAATTGCCTTTTTTTTTTTTAGCATTATACTTTTACCCATAATCAGGCATAGATTGATGAATCATATCCATACTGAAATTATCTTCCATGAATATTTGTTAGGAATAGAAATATTCAGAAGTATAGGCTTCCTCTATTTTGTGAAAGGTCAAGGCATAGACTTGCGCACCACTCAGCTTTCAGAATAGGAATGAAAGGTATGGAGGATAGATACTGAGAACCTGTGCTTAAGTGAAAGTCACACCTTTTAAGAAAAAACTAGAATTAACAAAGTTCTATTTCATTAATGAAGCTTCTTTCCCCCCTTCACCCTAGATGTCTCTTACGGTAGGAAGCACACAATAGTGCATGGTTTTCACAATGCATCCAGAAGAAGTCTCTCACTTTCAAAGGCACAATTCATGTCCCTCAAGCTCAGCAGAATTATAAAAGTAGTATTTAAATCTCCTATGTTCTAAGAGTTACTTTCCCACAACTCATGCTAATGAAGGCTCAGAACTGAAGCTGATACAAAAATACGTATTACTTCCCTCAATGGCTTCTTCCTCAATCACCTCAAAATCCACTACGAGTAACAAATGTATTTGCTTCTTTGCTTTCCTCCTTTCTTCCCCCATACTTGCCTACCTCTTCCCAGTTGCTTTCAAACAGCCAATTTATGGTCACCTCACTTCTGAGAATCTCACCACATCAGATGTTATCTACAATCACTGGGAAGGGAATTCAGTAAGGCTCCTGTCTGGCATCTGGAGATGCCATCTTTCATGCTTCCTAATTTAGCATAATGTTCAGTTTTATGAGTAGTCTCCAAACCTAAAGTTTGTACCTAGAAACATCCAGCATAATATTTTTTTTAAAGATGATCAACAATGCAGCAGTTACAAGTTGAATTAACCAGATACAGAACGTGAAGGTAATTTCGCTGGCTAAAACATAATTGAGAATTTTGGAAGCCACTCTTTTAAAAGCAAGGAGTTAAGAAGTCTCCAGGAGACAACTCTGGCTGATAAACCCTGCTATCTGTATATTGGGGCAGCAGTGCATGCCCCAGTACTACCTTGGAAACCTGTTTCATAAATTACCTGTTTCATAAATTCATAAATGAAACCTCATTTGTTATTATGGTAATTTCAATCGAAGTTTACCATAGTGTTATATCACTGTATTTTTTTTGTGTTTATTTATTAACCCACATAAAATATGAACACCCTGACCCCAGAATAATGGGAAAAATAAATTATATTAACATGTCAATCAAAAATTTCACTGGTAAAAAATTTCACTGTGCAAGTCTTTTGATAGCAAAATTACTTGTATTTGCTCACTTTTGCTCCCTTTCCTCACTTTTAAGTATTTAAGACCAGCATGTTTTACTTAAATTAAATGAAACTTCAAGGTATTTGGCTCATAAATTTGCAACACCAGTTTTCAAATCATAGACACAGATTCAACACCACTAAATTGAAAGAAGGCCCAACTCTTGTATTCCAATGTTCCTTACACAATGGTTGCATTCATTTACATCTTTACATTCAAATTTGCTTATCCAGTCATTAGTTTTACAAACTTGCAACTTATGTGTAGTCATTTTACTCACTATAAATGTTTCAGTAGTGAAACAATAAAGCAGACTTCCTCCCGCAGAAGGTGTTTGCTTTAGCACAGACCAGCTGAACTGAATGTAAAAGTGAAGCCTTTGTGGAACATACACACTCAAAAGTCTTGCTAATGCCCACAGTAACTGCATGTGTATATTTAAAATGTATTCTCGTTCACGGACTGAATTTGTACATTATACTTACTCTTCTATATTAGTGTGCAGTAAATGTATCTTTCGCATGTGATAAACTTTTTTGCTTTTTTGCCTGACTGACTCCTAAGCATAACACAAGCATAGAGAAAATGGTCAGTGAGTAAAAACATCATTTTACCCAAAAAACAAAGCAGTAGCAGCAGAGCCGACTAACATGAGATAGCATCAGGCTTCTTGTACAGACTGAAGATACACTTTTTGCATGCAGCTCTGAATTACACAGCTGTTATTTTCCAGAGAAGTCATCTTGTTGTAGAAGACTTGTACTGTCAAAAACCATTGAGAGGTTCTGTTCTTGGATTAGGATGCAAAATCCCTCTTTATCAGCTAATCCAGTATGCCTCTAAGCACACTCATATTTGTAGTGGGGGGGAGAGTTCTGACTATACAGTGTCATGCATGGATCAATACACAGCATTGTATTATATTTTGAAGACTTTGGAGTACCTGGGAGTGACCAATAGTGAAACACAAACCTCTGTTTCTCATACCATTCTCATTTCATTCAGTGAGGCTCAGACGGTCCCTACATCTTGCTGGTGCAAACAGAAGGTAAGAACCTGCACCAGGTCACAGGCAGGAGACCTTTGCCATAGAAAACATACTCTAGCTACTCAAGTTCAAGAACAGTTTAACATGGGCCTCCATTAAACTATACAGTCAGAGCCCTTTGCCAAAAACAGAGTTAAAAGTGAAGGGATTTTTCTACAGTTCTAATATTTACAACTGTTTGTACATATGTACATATTTATATATTTATTCATACCTGGACAATGTGACATTAAAGGGATCATTTATAATTTATAAATGAAACATTTTAAAAATGTATAATTATACCATGAAATAAACCTTTGTTTATTGCTTTCCTTCCAGCCTTATGCTCATAATATCACTATTGCACACATCTCCATGTTACATGGAAAATCTACATTTATATATAAATATATATGAAAATAAGGATATTTTAATGTTCTGAGTAAAAGTGCTCTTTTTTTAACTACTGTTGATGAGAAAGGTTTAATCTGACAGTTTAATTAGAGGGACTTCAAGGGAAACACACCTAGTCCATGTTTCTCCATTTCATTTTTAAATTACATTTTCCTGATGTCAACTCTGTCTTAACTGTTAATTTTATTCATAATATGCCTTTGTGACCTTGGCACCTATACTGTCACACAAAGTACAAAACAGAATCACATTAAAAGCAAAGAAAAAGCAAGAAAATAAATCAGCAAATGAAAGCAGTGTTTCTCTTTGCTGTTTTTAGCACATTTCCATGTCTTAAGATACTCTTTTATTTGATTTTAGAAATATTTGTACAATTTTGTTAAACTCTGAACATATCTATTTTATGCACTATACTCAAGTACTGTACAAAACTGCAATAAATGACACTATACGACTACATATGTCTCTACTAGAAGACATCATCATAAAGGTGTATCTTTTTTTAAAGGTCAACTAATAACTGCTAATGTATGTGTGAATTGAAGTATTTTTGATTGGCCAGGTATACTAAAATCTAAATACAGTATACAATTATTACTTATGCTATGATCTATCAGGCCTTTAGGGGCATAAAGAATCTTTGCAAAGGCTCAGATGAGAAACAATTTTACTGATCAGTATTAAATGTTCATATAAAATTGCAAGTGGCAGCTCCAATTTTGTTGTATTTGTGTATATGAAATACAGTTTATACCTACTGAAAATGCATGATCTTTTATTAAAAAAATAACATTCAAATCTTAGCAAAACCATTTCTAGTATACAAAGTTATTGTAAAGTTATGTCAGCGAAATGCAAAGTTGCAATTTACAAAAGCAGCAGTAAATTTTATTATATGGACAATTTCTGGAACTTAAGTCATGATTCTTGTTTCCCTTCAAAAGAATGCTTTCTGGGATGAGTACAGGTAAATATTTTAATGGCAAGTTTTAGGTTAACATTAAGCAAGGAAAGAGTGTATTATATCACTGATATACTTAACCATGAAAGATTTCTGAGCACTTTTATGAACCTCACAATAATCCAATTAAGAACAAAATCAAAAAACTAAACAAACAAACAAAAAAAAATCCAACTTTGCTGAACCAGACAAACCTGGCTTAGCAACATCAAATAAATAAAACATTGAAAAGAGCAAGACTTTTTCACTAGCAGAAGTTTGTTGAAATTGGAAATCTGATTAACACTTATTTTTGCCTGAGACCAATTAGAAGGGTTTAATAAGCAGGACAGAAGAAAGAAACTTGTGGCTTTTGCCATATAGTAGTCTTTAGTACCTCTTCAGCCTAACTAATATCCAGAATGTTTGTGAACAGTAGCACTGTACGAGTTCCATACTTTGTTATGTACATGGGTACCGCTATTGTATGAAACAATTACACCTTTTTAAAAAAATCACTTTTTTTAAATGACAGTTTCTTTCATTAAAGTAGAATTACTTTATAGAAAAATATTTTAACTTTAAATTAAAAAAATACTGTTCCTAAATAATTATGTAGGATCACATCTTCATTTCATTGTATGGAGAGAATATAATTCTGTGTATTTGAATCCTAGTTTAACAGAACTCTCCTGGGTATAACTTTTAAACAGCTGGCTATATTTGCCATGGGTGCTATCTGTTTACAGACCCATGAAATAACAGTGTGTCCCTCCTTTGGAGATACACCAATAAGACTTCTATATACACTCTGTACATAATGGTTCACAGATTAGCAGTTATTAGTCGGACTGTACATAGCAAACAACCTATCTGATTAGAATTCTTTAAGTCCTCAGCACAATTCGGATTTTAGGTTGACGGTGCAAAGCCAAGTAAGACAGGCTCTCTGTTTAAATATGTAGCCCAATACACTAAATTGAAAGTACCAAATAAGACTGGAAACACTATTCTAGACATTCTGTCAATTTTGCTAACACTGTTGAATGTTTTCTTTGCTTCCTGTGGCTTCGCTTCTGGTTTTGCCTTGTTGGGTTCTGCAGTTGTAGCACTCTTGGAGATAGTTGGTAGCACTGAGTCCTTGGTAATATTTGGAGCATAGTTGGCAACAGCCACTGCATAGGCATTGTTTTTCTTAATGACAGATGCTTTTTCTTTTTTCTATTGGAAGACAGCATGAAGTTAAATATTTAATGTGTATTTGCCAGCATAGACTTAATTAAACATCATTTCAAATGTAAAATAAACAAATGAGTATTTTAAAATAAATAACTAGCAATACCATGCTGATAAATTCAAATATACAGAAAAACACTTCCAGTTTACCAAAAAACAAGATACAGGTAACATGAAAATGCTGTAAAAGCATAGACTTTTGCACTATCAAATGCCCTACTGAAGTTCTATGAGGAAGAATCTACTACTGCAATTGCAAGGATAACTGGAAAAGAGGTTTTTCTCTAGCTGCTTTGTATCTGGCTCCTTATAATATAATTGCAAGATCTTTAAAATGTTCTGTTAAAAGAACTATAAGGAATGAATGGGTGGACTGGAAAAAAAATAAATAAATTACCTGGCATTGTAAGAAAAGGAAAATTATGCCATCTTTTCCACATAAATCTAACATCACTATTAACTGAAACTCTCATAATATACCACCAATATATAATGAAATTTCAGCAATTATATACATTTTTAAGCGATTCTGGAGAACTATGTGTGTGCTTACATGTATATATACGTAGACACACACTGATGTCAGAAAGAGATTGCAATTGAAAGGACTCGAGCCTAGCAGTTGCAGAAGGAAGCTGAGAACTAGTCTAAGAACTATTTCTGTTCTTCAGAAATTATTGTTTAAAAAATGTGTAACAGTGATGAATATGGACATTAGAACCTACAGAATATAAGAAAAGTAGGGTGGAATTATAAGAATTTAGTGAAGTTTAGCAAAGGGAAATTAAAAGTCCTGCGCCTTGGGAGGAATAACACCACACACCGGTAAAGGTTGGAACGAATGGACTGAAAAGCAACTATGCAGAAAAGGTGGACACCAAATTGAACAAAAGTCAGAAATGTGGCCTGACTGCATTACGGTGTTGTCAGCAGGCCGAGGGAGGTGAGCATTTCTATCAACTCAGCCCTAATAAGACACATCCACAGTGATGGACCCAGTTCTGGGCTCCCTGATCCAAGAGACATGGAGAGTGAGCCCAGCAAAGGATTACAAAGATCATTTAAGGCATGAACAATCTGAAATATGAAAGGCTGAATGCTGTGACTGTTCAGAACAGCAGGCTCAGGGGGGAGTTTTATCAATGTATATAAATATCTGGTGGGAGAGAGTAAAGAAGACCAGAAAAGACTCTTCTCAGTGATATCCAGTGGAAGGACAAGAGACAATGGGCACACATTGAAATAGAGAATGTTCTACTTAAATATATAAAAATACCTGTTTTATCATGAACATGACTGAACACTGGAACAGGTTGCCCAGAGAGGCTGTGGAGTCTCCATTCATGAAGATACTAAAAACCAGTCTGGATATGATCCTAAGCACCTGTCCCTGCTTCGGGTAGGGTAATTAAATTCAATGATGTACAGAGGTCCCTTCCAACCTCAGCAATTCTGTGGTTTTATGAGATTGTGTATGCTGTCAAATGGTTAAATTTTAGCCAAAGGAAATCCAATGGAGACACTATGTCTATAGGTAGATACAGGGTTGTAAAGTTAAAAGAGGCTTGAGCTTTTAAACATATATATAGGTACACAGATTTGTTCTGCAACAAGACTGAATGTAATTGATTCACCATTTTACAGCAGTTCCAAACTAAGTAATTTCCAATAACTGACAGGAAAGAATGGAAGAGAAGCTTATCAGGAAGCAAAGCTCTCCATATAGAATTTAGAAATAGGCAAATAAATATTAGATTCAGTTCATCTCTTTCACAAAATACAGAATTAAACAGATGAAGAAACAGTTAACTTCTGGCTGTTGTATTGGTTTGACTTGATTTTTTTGATCTAATTAAAGTGGCACAAGTGAAGGAATCTGTGTGACTTTTTTCCTACAGGTGCATTCCAATTTTTTACTTCCACTGGGAGGCATCTACCCAATTTCCAATTTTGGTTTTAAATTAGCTCTAATTTGATGTTTATTAGGGCCATCTACAAATCTTGATAAGATCTTCATGGTTAGATACTGTGCCCCTAATACCATGTCTCAGGAGATCATGTCACATAAAATCTGGGATCAAGTGAGAATTGAGCACTGTTCCTTATTGACTGGAATGTGAAAAAGGGCTGATCAAATCTGTAGCTTGTCCTTTCACCTGCTTTCCTGTGAGACAAATTCCATGTTGACAGCACTCAGATGGGAATTTCCATATAATGTGAACACAGATGACTGTCACTGAGGAAACATATTTCACTCTATTTGGTGAAGAGTAAGCCTGGCTTTAGGTGCACAGATGCACTCAGGAAATTAACTGCAAAATCTAATTACAAGAGGAACACTCTAACTGATCTATAATTCCTTCCTTTCAGACACACTTAGTGTGTTTTTAAAAGGTATCTGTAAAACCATTAAAGAGACCTGCATAATAAAGATGAACCACATTTTTGTATGACAAACTATGAGTATGTTAAAAGTTCAGGTTTTTGTTAAGACAATTTGAAGAAAATAGAGAACTGGGCATGTAAATTGTATGTAAATCTTCACATGGAATAGATAATTTTATTTTTCTTGGGGAAGAAATGTTACCTTGCTGTTAAATAGCTGCCACTCCTAAGATCAGGAGACAACACTAACTGTTATATTAATTTGAATGAACAGCCAAATGTATGATCAGAGATTTTATAAGGGCTCTCTACACTATTACAATGCCAGAGTAATATGCCCATCTGAAAAGCTTGACTTGTGACATGTTGATAAACCTGTAGAGATTCTGTATCTACTTTTAGCATAAGGGAACAGACCCTGAAGCTATGGACAGCTCATGTCTTAATGGAAGCCATAGGAAATTATAAACAACGAACTTTTTCCTCTGTTTCTCCTTTACCATTAATTGTACATTTTGTTTCTTTATGCACTGTGCATAGTGCCTTCAAAGTGCTGAGAAACCACCTGTCAATTAAACACTGCTTTACATCTAATACTATCATCTAGGAAGGAAATAATATTCTACCTAATTTAAGAAGAATGATAGAAATCAGAGCTCTCTATCATAACAACAAGTCAGCTTTAACAGTTGTTCTGTGTTATTAAAAGTACAAACTGCAAAGCTTGTCACAAATTTAGGAACATCACCAGTTAATTTTGTTCATGAAATGAGAAATTCTATCAAGTGAAAATTTCTTCATGCTATCACACACTACTACCAATACCAGAAAATTAAAGCATTTCTATTTTTCTGCACACTCAGAGCAACAATGCATCATATGTGAAGTACTGAGAATTTTGCAAAACTGCTATTTAAAATAGTTTAAAAATCAATGTGTATATATCATTAAGGATAAGATTCAGAATACTGAAAATGTTCAAAACCCCTAGATTTTGTTATTAATAGTTTTTTACATACATGGGCATTCAGTTATTTTTCTTATCCTTAACTACCGGGAAAATTAATATACACTATATCTCTCTCTAATATTTTTCTTGTTTCCAACTGAAATGGATTAAATAATAAAAAAGTGATCAACCAATAAATCTAGATTAAATTTTCTGAATAAACAGATAAACATTTGTATCTAAGGAGTCATGAAGCAACTCAGTTCCCCATGTAAAAAAAGCAATGTGCTTGATATATAAACCTGGAATACTGAGGCCAAGTAACATTAGCTCCATCAGGGGAGATATATTTTTGTTCAGGACTGAAAATACATCTACAATCTTTTGATTTAAAACATCATATATTATTTGTTTTTATCTAGCCAATTTTATCAAAACTGTATTACAGCTGCTTTAGTGCGACTGAATGGAAATAGGGAAATTTCCTTAGGACTTACCTTATCATTCACTACACTTTTTCCATCCCAAGCCCATCCTCGCTTTGTGAAGTAATTTACAGTTGCAAATTCAATTAATGCAGAGAATACAAATGCATAACAAACAGCAATAAACCAATCCATAGCTGTTGCATATGCTACTTTGGGGAGTGAATTTCGAGCACTGATGCTCAGTGTTGTCATTGTCAACACAGTTGTGACTCCTGCAAGGGGGGAAAAAAACACAAGAGTAACAATTTTGCTTGGATTTTTAAGGTTAACAAAATACAAACTAAAAATTATTATGGTATGTTTGTGAATACAGTGGAAAATTTTCTTATCTACGTTGGTGACAGACTGCCAGAACCTTATTAAAAGCTGTATCTTGGGTTGCCTTTGACGCATTTTAGTTCAATTTTGTTGTCTGAACTTCGGGTTTTTTAATCAGCTCAAGATTTTACTTATAGGAGATAGAAAATATATATCTATATATATAGATATATATTTTTAGCTATCAGGACAGCTAAGGAAAAAAATTAGCAATTCCTTAATGGAATCATAATATTTTGCAGCATTAAGTGATAATGATTAATGTTAATGTTTTGTGGATGGCTTCACTGCCGTAACTGCAGGTCTGGCACCCTCTCTCACTAACCATTCAGTGACATAGTTGAAGATATAAACAGATAAAGTCTTCATTCAGGTAACATGGATTTTTTTTTTTTTCTAGAAGAGCATATTGTTTTGAAATGTTAGATTATTGTAACTGTGCCACAAAACAAGACTTTATGACACAGGAAAACTGTTTCTCAGTGTAGCAGTTATTAAAAGTACTTCACAGTATTTTGTACATGATGAAGACTCAGTAAAAAGCCAGGAATCAAACTAAAAAAAAAAAAAAATCAGAAAAAAGATAAATAGGAGGAAAGGAAGAACTTTTTTTTTTTTTTAATCAAGTTTTAGCAAGCAGAAATGCACAGCCACAAACACAGTCTCCATTCCTTAAGTAAATCAGTTCTCCCACCTGAGATTGAATCACACTTAGACAAACTGAACTATTACCTTTGTGGCAAGCCATTAAATAAGTCTCCAGAATTAAAAGCAACACAAAGCGATATACTTAGCACAGACCAACAAACCTACACTCCATTACAACAGGCAAAGCAGATGCCATGAAAGAAAGATTAGTAACAGCAAATCACAGCTTCAACAACTATACACTCATAAAACTGTTGTAAAAGGATTCTCAAGAGAAAGTAAAGTCACTCTTCCTAAGACAGATCCTTCACTGTCAGCAACCTGTCACCTGGGTTCTGCAGGATTGACCTAGCTCAGATTTTCCTTCTGCTACAAGAGAAGCATTTTTAAACTGCTGTGTGAGAGGGAAGAGAGGCAGCAATTACGCCTACTCAGACTTCTTTAGGGTTTGCAATTTCCATCCCTCCTGTGAAGAATTTCCATTTCTGAGGGTGCTACACAGGATGACAGAGCAAAGCTAAGCGGTCTCAGCTTCAGCATTATTCTCCCTTGATAGCACTTCCAAAGGCCTGTGCAGCAGGGAAATCAAGGCACAGAAACAACCTGCTGAGTCACACAGTATCCAGACACCTTAGCAAACATGATTTTGTAATTGCCATTTTTCAACCTCCATAAATGAAAGTAGTAGATTTAATCTAGAATCAGCCATGACACTGTTAGCCTATACAATGAAAAGGAAGCAGCTATCATACTATATTGTGTGAAAACGTGTAGACAATATATTTTGTAAAGAACTTATTCTCTCCTAACGCTTACACAACATATGGCTTAATTATTTTCAGCACCTCAGGGAAAGGTAGTCTATCTTACATTTAAAATTATCATATTCAAATTTTAACAGCAGTCCTGAGGTGCAAATAAATCGTTTTAATTACACGGAAGTATCAGTAAAGTGATTGTTTTTAAGAGATAAGGTGACCTTATCCACATGTAAATATATACAGTTGCTAAGGTAATGTTCTGTTTAAGTCCTACCTTTTAGAATAAACTGATCTTCTGGAAGCCCCACTGGCTTCCCAAATTTAATTTAACTGCTGACCTTTTCTAGTCTCAATTAAGACATCATGAATTTACATTTTGCATCTTGGTACCAGTTGACAATTTCTCTAAAAAGTTAAGCAAACCACACCACTTTGGGACACAAATGTCAGTGAAACAGCCCATTGTCAAACAATTGTCAGTGCACTTTCATTTACTCTTTCACTCTATAAATTCAGACATGTTCAAGCTACCACAGTGATTTAACCTGTGGTAGCTTGGACACCAGAGTGGGAAAAAAAAAATGGACAGAAAATTTCACTTGGGAAACCTGTCAGTATTGGAATCTCTAATATTTTTATACTTGCTATTTTTCTTCAGTCAAAAGACAGATGATTTTGCACATTATAGTTCATTTCAAAAACAAGTATTATGAAGTCTTCTTTACAAAAATGGACTGAATGGAAATAGCTTCCATTCTTGTTACTGGTAAATTTGATAAGACTGAGAAATTATTAATGCAGAAGAATATGGTAAACTTTTAAAACAAAACACAATTATTTCACAAAGATTTAACTTAAATCCCATACACTGACCAGATCAAAAACAGTTTTACAAAAAACATTTGTAACACTGGTGAACTAAAATTGGTATAAAACCCACTGAGTAGATTGTTCCTGTGCAATGAGGTAGCCAAAAAATTAGAGAAAAACAATCTTCTCTCCTAAATCATATGACTATGAAGAACCTAAATTATTTAAGAGGCTATGTAAAGACTGCATGCTGTCTCCCTATGACGTAGAAAGACCAGTTTATAGACATGTTAAGAACTATCGTCTATATCAGATATGGCACTTAGCAGGTGCCAGAAGGACATGGTCACATGTCATCTTGTAAGAGACCATGAGCAGCCATCAATTTGTCTTTAAAAAGGATCCAAAACATAAAACATACTGTTGATGTATCTCTTCTCCAAAGAGGACCAAGCATTTTATAACTTGACAGCAAATATAACCCAACATCATACATTTTTTTTTCTCAGCAGTGCATACTTATAACTGCTAAATATATTATACCACTACAGTTTTACCCATTCTGGAGCTATTTGACTGCCTAGGATTTTTTCATGATGCCACTTTTAAAGTGACATCTGTTCAGTGGAGAGGAGATACCCATCTCCAGGACTCCAAATTGAACACTTTCAACTGACACTAAACTTACATATGTGGAAAATACCAGCTCTGACATATTTTTGATTCCAGGACAGAGGGACGCCATCCAACATATGTTTTAAGTCAGACAACCACCTGTTGGGCAAACAATTTCTGTCACTCAGCAGTCTAGAGCACTGCCATGCAACAGCAGAAGAGTTAAACTGAAAACCTAGAAATGGTTAACTAAAAACATTCAGTGGAAATTGAAGGAGTTATCACAAATATTAAAGTTAAAATCGTGTCATGATGAATAGTTTATGTCCATATTTTGCACAAAAAGTCAGGCTGCTCCTTGACAGCAACAAGCTCTCCTGGATCCTAATTTCACCTCTTGTGTATCAACTGATTTCTTTTAATTTGAACAGATTTTAGTTAACTGTATCTGAAGGGGGACTATAAGGATGCTGAGGAGGGACTCTTCATTAGGGACTGC
>JBAFWW010046068.1:11805-22703 GCA_036873685.1 Agapornis canus | reverse complement strand
CAGCCCACCTCACAAGCGTGTCAAGGTCCCTCTGGATGCCATTCCTTCCCTCCAGGGTATCAACTGAACCATACAGCTTGGTGTCATTGGCAAACTTGCTGAGGGCGCCCTCAGTCCCACTGTCCATGTCAGCAACAAAGATGTTGAAAAAGAAACAAAAAAGCACTCATCCTCAAACACTCAGTGTTCAGAAGCAGGAAAATTGTAACTTTTCCAGGTTTAAAAAAAAAAAAAAAAATTGTGCAAGAAATTTGCAACTTCTCCAAGATGAAGGACGGTGCCTTAGTTACATCTGGAATTAGATAAGCTCATGTTCTTCAGTCAGGACCACAGTGACCTAACTGTGGTCAGATTGAAATTTTGGTTTTCCATGCAGTGACATATTGTGAGAGTCACAAATGCAGGCTGAGAACTACGTTTGTCCTTCCACAGAGTAGCTAAAACTGAAAATATCAGAAAAGATTGTATCTTGAATATTCATATCTTGAGCACAGATAAATGCATCGTCAAATTAGTAGTAAATAGCAGAACAAACTCAAATAAGAATCTTTAAGTCAACTGGTTTAAAATGTCACTGAAAGGGTAAAATGTGTAACATTAAGATCAGTTTAAAAGTTAGTGTTATTACTGGAGTTTGCAGCGGGCAATTTTATTTTCTTGCTGGAGTTAACAAGCAGTGCAAGCCTAGCACATGAAGTGTGTTATGCAATGATTGCTCTTTATGGGGTTCCCAATACTATAGCCTTAGTTATAATTCTAAATGGCTGTGCATGACATCATACCAAATAAAGTATATAAACCAACTCCATTTCAGTGCTAAAAATGTGTTAACCTTCCAGTTGGACTAGAAACAAGTTTTGCTGGATCTCAGCACTTTTAGCACTGTATCTGATTATTCTTTTCATCTGAAATTGCTACATGAGAATATCTTGTCAGTGATTTCAGGCTGGTCTGAGTGGTTGCAATCATAGAAGTCCTTGTTGAAAATGATGTAATCTTTTATTTCTGTTTGTCATCCTTCAGGCAGATAGTTAGCACTAAGAGCATCCAATGAGCAGTATTAAAGACTTCAGAAGATCCCACACATCTTTTACTTTTTTTATGTGTATGAAAGTCTTATAGCTGTTAATTAATGTCAAGATACTTGTTTTTATTTTTCTTATGTTCTCCTGATTCGGTGATTATTAAGGAAAGGGTCTTTTTTTATTTCTCTCTCTCTCATTTGATCATTATGCATTTATTTTTAAAATAGAGATGCATTTGAATAGAGAGGCTGTGTAAGAGAGTGTCATTCACTAATTTGAAGCTTATAATATATGAGGAGACACACACAACACAGTCATAGGTAGTTCAGTCCTTTAGGTAGGTATGTAAGGTAGAGATATAAGTAATAGCACTTTATCCATCATAAAATTTCAAAATGGCTCAGAGGCATTTCACTGCTGCAGCTGTTGCAGATCCTGTAATGGCATTAAGCTGTGACTCAGGGTGATTTTTTCCATGGAAGATTCTAGCAGGAGCTATAGTTCTGGTAATAACCTGAATAGGAGAATAAATAACTTGAATATTAATGAATTGTACTTGATACAGACGCCTCAGGATGAACCCAAGCAGGACAGGAAATATGTTTCTTTCTCAATTCTTTTCACACTAAGCTTTTTCAGACAAAACCCTCCAGTACTTTGCCAGAACCCCCTCTGAACATTACAACTTTAAGCCCATATGGTATTTGTACTTCTTCTGAATATTCACTTGAACTGACTATTATTATTTTATCGTTTCACCTACTGGATCAAGGCAGTGTAGATATTTTTACCAATATCTTCAGTACTACCAGAGCAAGTTGGAATGGTGTTTTAGGATATGATATGAACTCTTGCTATCCTTTATGAAAAAAAACAATCTGGGGGTCTGGCACAGCTCATGGGAAAAGTAAAGAGGAAAAAAAATACTTCAGGGTTCCTTTATGTCCATCCAGTTGATGCCAGCTGTGCTTTCTTCAGTTACAACCAGCGAGGGGTAGGTACTTACTCAGATACTGCTGATTCTTAGTGTTGATTCTCAAGCTACATGCAGGGGCTGTCCATTCTGTGAGCACTTTTACTGGTCTTCTCTGAAACATGAACTGATGTACACTAACGACCAAATCAAGGGTTAGTCTTATGTGCCTGTCAAATGAAGCATTATCCCCAAGTATAGCTCAAACTTTATCAGCTGTAGCAGAATTTCACCAGACAGACATTTGTATCAGTAAATATGCTGGGTGGTACTTTTGACTTATGTTTCTCAAACTGTCTGTATGACCCATATTAAAGCAACAGACTTTGCAAGGAAGAAAAGGAAAAATAAAAAGGATAAAATCACATTTACCTCCTGAGCCCTGAGTTACTTTATAAATGGCCATTTTTTAATACAGTTGTATAAGCTTGTATTGCTTTTACCCAGGGAAATGTGGTAATAGTTGACCTTAAAGTAATGCTTTCTAAATCAGACTACCATGACATAAAAGGCTGGATAGGACAATGTACAGTGTTTTGAGTAACTGCTGATAACTATTTAAGCTGAATTGAAGAAGAACATATGTATCTTACCACTAACCATAATAAATGTACTGTTGGCATTAAAGGTTAGTGATCCAGCTGGAACTATGTCCCGTAGACTTCCCATCCATTCATTTCAAATAACAGAATAATAGCGGCCATTTGTTGAAATCATATTTTCAACTGATCATCAGATAGTCTTCAGCAGTTTCTACCTCTGATTCCTTAGGTAGGTCATGTTTATCATTACCACAGCTTTGACACCACCATTTACATAACATGAAAGTAATCATAGTTCTTGCATGCTGTTAATTCATCATTTTAAGAACTGCTATTACACATACGTGTATGTGTATATATGCATCTATTTTCTCAATTAAAATTGGCACAGGCAATAAAATCAGGTATAACTTACCTTGCCTGTGTAGCATACACAGGAAAGAGGAATATAAAGACAGGTTGCATTACTGCATATTTGTGGGATGCATTGAATTCCTGGATTTGATACAACAACACCCCAATAAATGTGTCATGAAGTTAGTAGATGTATGTATGACATCTTTGTTATAATTCAAAGGCAGCAATTGAAAATCTATTATCCTGTCTGTGCCTTAAGCCGCATTGCCAACATCATATTTAGTGTAAACTGGGCTAGAGCTGGAAGTGTGGGAAACATAGCACAGCTTAATATCCCCCCGCCTTAAAAACAAGCTTAGCTCCTGTGCTGTGATGAGTGGTTTATGAAAGAAATACCAAAAGCAGGGCAATCTTGATAAATCATTCTTTGTGACTTTTCTCCTGACCAAAAAAAAGGAGATTTTAACTAAAGAAGATGTCTTTTATTGGCTGGTATTCAGAATTACTGGGTGCAACAGATACTGCTGCAATCAGAGGTTCTCAGTACCTATGGAGTATATAAAACTAAGAGTATAGCTCTAAAAGCACACAACTTTATAGAAAACCCTTTGTTAGGGACGTGGAAAGGTGACAGAAGGTACAGGTAGATAGGAAGGACAAATACGCCTATCTAAGGAAAGATGAACCACAAGTGTTCATCATAATAAAGAAGAGGAATTTCATGTTTCTGTAGTGCAATGAGACCAATAATACATAAATAGTTGGTTGCTTGGTTGTTGGGTTTAGAAATTTTTTCAAGTAAACTGTCCTTTAGGAAACCATGAATAAAAATGTCTTATTTCACAAATACAAATCTTCAGCACCTGTCTCTAAAAAAGAAGAATTGTCAATATAAAACAACTTTGATTATTTAAATCAGTCTTTTGTAGAACAAAGTTGTAGGTGCTGGTGTGCATCACTAGCATGAAAGTCTTCCCTATATCCCCATTTGCTCATTTACTTTGTTGCCACCCATTTCATTTAGATAACAGGGTTTTAATGTTAGAGTTGATCTGTGAAACTAGCTTTATTGCTGCAGAGAAGACGATCTGTAGAAAATCAAGAGAGGATACAAAGAACACAAAGTTATACCAGGATCGGGGATGAACTCATGAGTGGGATGGATAGTACTAAATAATTATACTGAAGAAAAAGGGAATTATCTGAGCGAGATAATCTTAGCCTTTAATGTGTTCAATGAAACAGTATAAATGGATGAAAACTAACAATTCATCCTTCTGAGCTGTATGCAAGGAAGGAAATGTTTAAGATTGATTTTTAGAAGATTTCACAGTTAGATTCAGCAGTTTAAAATGTCTTGTAAGGCGTAGTGCTGGAAGTACTATTCAAATTATAATCAAACATGGTTGGGTACCAGCAGGAACGGTTCCATCAAATGCAGACACTAAGTGGATGGTCCTCATAGTCATTTACAGTTTCTCAGTGACTAAGTCCACTCAGAGTTGCTTTTTTATTCCTTTTCGTTGCATACTGTGCACTACTCTGTACTGTAAGGATCTTTCTCTGCAATTATACATGTCATACTTAGGCGTACTGGTTTAAGATTACACTGATTCATGGGTCGGGCTGTACCCACTGAGTCACAGAGGAAGAGGATGATATTCCTGAAAACATAAATAGGACTTGCTTGGGGATTATTTTGGGTAAATCAGGGGTTTTGCAGTTATTGCAGTATGAACTCCCTCAAAACCTGGCACTAATCTCCCAATTTAAAAAAGTGAATCAAATCCAGGCATTGTTTTGTTGGGGTTTTTTTCTTCTGTTTCCCACTCCCCAAGCTAAAACAGAGAATTGGAGAATTGCGCAGGGTACTACTGTAATATGTGAGATTAGGTTATTCTGTGAGATGTTTCCTCTATCAAGAAGGATGGCAGGGGAGGGATTAGCTTCAGTGTCCCCTGCATTTGCTTTCTTGTGTAATTACGGGAAATGCATTCAGTGTGCAAGGGTATCATTGCTGTCCTGCTGTTTTATCATTTCTTTATGAGATAATGTTGATTTCAGCAATGAAATGCAAATTTAGTTTACAGTGCTCCTTTTCTCCATATAAAGGTTAAAATGCATATTGTAGATAATACTGTTGTTGAAGCTTTTGAAACAGTCTTTGTCAGCTAATTTTGGCAATACAGGGTTTTAAATGCTGTTCAGTGCAATTGCCTGAGGTTTATGTTGGCCTACATGAATTAATTTTAACCCAATATGCATGTTGGTACCATTTTGGCTATAATTCAATCAACTCATCATAGAATCCTGGTACCAACAAAAATGTTAAATATATAGTGTGCCTTATGTGTGTTATGGCAAACTGAATGTGCAGTTATTGCATCTTAACTCTATAATCGTAAAATTCTCACAACACAGGGGGCTAGCGAATACTCCTAGGAATGCAGATGGTAATAGATTCTGTGTTTGGAGGGTACGTTTCTGTTTACTTGTAAACAAGTACTTTGTATTGCTGGTGATAAAAGGGCTCAGAATTTTAACAGGTCCTGTTAAAATCAGCCCCAGTGTAGATTATAACTCCATTTACCAAATGCAGGGACTCCAACAGCAATAAAATACATGCAAAAATGGAAATAGTTTTCAGCAAGCAAGTTCTAACATAACAGCAAGGCCAGTACTAACGGAAGTTGTCTTTTTTATTGTTATCTCTTTAATGTATCTCGCTTTCCTGTGTAAACTGCTTACTATTGTACAAAGAGAGGGTGTGTGTTAACTTTGGTGACATTGTGTTACTCCCATTAAGTAACGCTGTACACGGGGTTTTTTCAGCATGATTGTACTTAGGATTTTTATTGTTTTTTTCTGCATGAGCCAAATAATGTTTCATAACTAATAACAAATCCCATTTCTGCCTTAGGTGGTACAGCAATAAATTCGCTGTCGTGGTCAGTAAAAAGATTATGTAGAAAAAGTAGGAAAAGGAGTGAGAGTTTTGAATATATTTAGGATGAAATAATGTTTAGTACAAAATAATGTTTAGTACTCTTGGGCAAAAAGCAAAAAGGTGGGGGGGGAGGGTTTTATGAAATGAGGTGTGCTGTTGTAGGCAGTAATGGAAAACAGCTCTGAAAATGCTGAGTTGGAGTAATGACTGAATAATGTCTAAAGTTTATCAAAACTGAAAGAACTCCTCATGTGAAATGAAGCCTCCTAAGAAAATTCTGTTCTGTTGCTGTTTTGCCTGGCTGTTGTCGCATGTCACGCATGAATGAAAATGCTGCATTCTCTTGGGAGCAGTAAAGCTTCTGTGTAGGTTGTTTATTTCCTTAATCCCTCCTTCTTCATGATTTCCAATGTCAGATATAAAATGGAAAGCCTGTAAATATAGTGATTATCATACTGATTATCACCTGCATCAGGGAACGCCCCGGCTGGTCGTTGTAACCAGTCTCCACATGCTACAGCCACTTAGATTTTAACCTGACTACTTTATTAGAGATGTGAAGCTCAGTATGAGGTGCCCTAGGGCTGCACAGATGGGTTCTGCTTGTTTCCTGTTCTCACTGTTATTGTGAATAGATACTAAAAGGTTCTCATCGCTTTTATCTGGTTAATTTACTTTGAACTGTCCCTGGCATTCAGGGCCTGCCTCACATTTCTCACCATTTTGCAAACACCAGACTGTAGTCTCGAAACACGTGTTTTGAGGTTTATTATCTTTTTTTACTGGAAGGGCCTGAATTCTTAAAAGGATGTAATTGTGAGAGAGGCTTATGCTTAGGGGGCTGTAGGCACAGTCCTTGCTGAAAGAAGCTGCTCAAGAGTTTTTCTGAGGTTTGGTTGATAGGAGAAGAAAATTAAGATTGCTGTTGTTCTTTGGCACTTTCAGACACCCTTAGATTAGAGGTCAACTGCAGGAAAATCTATGATTGTATGCTAGCTACCATTATTCATGCAGCCGGGCAGCAGACCAGACTAAAAGATGACACTAACAGGAAAATCCAAAGATGAGATACTTTTTAACAAATGTGCAACCATTTATCCTTTCTTGTAGAAGGGCCAGGTCTTGCAAACCACATGTGCTATGCCTGGGTGCTCCAGCACAGAAAATTAAGATGAATTCTCTCAAAATCTCCCACATAAGGAAACACTACTTAACTGGAATAGTTTTTATTTCATGTACTGGTGTCCAGTTTCCTGGCTAAACAATAGTTTAACACAGATGTTAATGTTCTGCTGCAGTGGGACGTTAAAGAAATCCCCTTAGGACAGATCAGTGTAACTTCCGATTTCCATTGCATGACCAGAAACCTGAGGTAAAGAAGTAATTTGGCTACAGTACATAATTTTTAGCCCATTTACTTATTCTCTGCTCCTTATCACTCCCTTCTTTCTCTTATTTTGGTGGGTTTTGTGTGTCACAGTCCCATTTGAGGCTTTCTTAATTGTGTTGCAGTTCATTGTAAGAGCATTACTTTAGAGAGGCAGCATGCAGACTCCTTTTTTCATATGAGCATAGGCTTTGTTAATCACGTGCTGGTTTAGGAAAACACTGCATGATATCTTTGAACCCTATACTCCTTCTCGACAGCCAGGCTAGCAAATGTCATTGCCTGTGTGATGTACAAGAAGGAATTCAATTGTAAGTAAATTGTCAAAGTGGCTAACCTTGCCCGCACCCAATTGTCAGGACCATGATTCAGTTTTTCTGTCAACATCAGCTAAGGCTAACCCGGTCAGCCTTATGTTTTTGCAGTGAAGCAGCCTGAGGAGTTGTGCTTTTCAGCTTATCACATTTTATTAACCTCAACTTACTGTTGTTATAATCAACTGTACCCACTTCAAATTCTTGTGCTTCCTCCAAATTGGCAGATCATATAGGTACACAAGTATGTATTTTCTGCTAAGACTAAAAACTGTCATAGGGGCACTGGACTTAAATGGTTTGGTGGGGTAGTTATTTCAGTTTTGTTGGATCAGCTCACCATTTTGGCTCAAGACTTATCCCTCTATTAATAACACTTGGCAAAGATAATCTGGAAGAATGCAAGTCGACATGTAAAGACTTTGAGGGTTTTCTTAAATGCTTGCAATGTTAACGTAGAAAGTGATGGAGAGGAAAACATTGCTATTGTCTTCTGTCTCCTTGCTTTTATTTCAAAACAGATTATAATTGCTCCAATTAATATAAATAAGAGATGAGGACATTCTGATACCCTGATGTTTCTTCTGTTCTTTCAGGAAAAGAACATAGTTAAATTGCCTAAAGCAGTGATTAAGACATCAGAGTATTTTAAAATGCTCATCTGATTCCACCACAAGGGCTTGAACACATTTTGTGATCCTTTTTTAAATGCACTGTAGATGACAAGTGATTTTTTTCAAATGACTTGATAACCTGTATCCCATGAAGTGCTGTACACAAGTGAAGATATAATGCAATTTCAATTAAAAATGTGTCTGAAGGATGTTTGTCTGGATTTGAAGTAGTGGTTTCCTAGTCCAACTCCTATCTCCAAAAGTAACTTTCCAGGCTTGCCTGGAAAAAACATACTGTACCTTCTTTATTTGAAGTTGTGAAATGTGTTGACATTGTACTGTTGTTGGGTTTGAGGGAAGGAGGGGGAAGCTTTTGGTGCAGCTATCAGAATTGAACAACTGTATGTGGGTATATTGAGATAATCGTGTAAAAGGAGAACGGGCTGAATGAGTTTCAGAATGTGTTATTTCTTCATTATCTAGCACTTTATAATTAACTGTTCTTTTTTTATTTCAGGAAGCTGCCACTTTTGCTAGAGAGCAAGGCTTTGAGGTGAGTTAACCCACAATTGCACACTAAACAGATCCTAACGGGTTTTTTTCTTGCTGATAATGAAGTTCTTTTGGACAATGATTGATGTGCTATTATACTCTCCAAGCCTCGCAGCGGTTGCCATGGAAACTTGGCAGTCGTCATGGTTTCTTTGTTCTGCCAGCTCAGTGTTATGACGCACTCTGCTAGGTCTGCACCCAACATCGCCTACAGATGTTATTTATTGAATTTTGAAAAGCCTCTTGGGAAGCCGAGAGGTTGGGCACGGTTTCAAGCTGCCTCTGCAGATATGGGACCTGTCAGTTTGTTCAGTTAAAAAGCTACCTCATTAGCTGCATTACACTCCATAAGGATTCACTGCTAAAGCAGTGGTGAAGCAAGACTAAATAGTGAAATATAACACCGCTTAAATAACTTAAACCCTGCCATATGCGGATTATCATTATGCAAATGAATTTTAGAAAGGTGGTATATAAAATTGTTAGGTACTGATTAATGTAAACCGTGCTTCTACAAACAGCTTCTTTTAGAAGGGGTAGTGTGGAATTTGTGTTTCAAAACATATTCAAGTTGGTGTTTTCCATCTGTGCTCTAAAAATGTATGCTCCTCTACTGTCTTGAAGTAAACACTGATGATTCTGCAGTGATTTTCAGAGCTTTTGATTTCATCTTCTTGAGGTATTTATTTGAATAGTATCTCCCATTGGCTAAATTCACATAGCTTAATCTGGAGAGCTATCATCTATTGGTCTCTAATGCTAAATTCAAATAGGCAGGTTTTAAATACTATAATTAATGTGACAGCAGTTGTGCTAATTTTGCAGATAGTAAGCGATCTTACTGAAATCTGCTTTGCAGAACTGAACACACATAAATCCTTTTACATGTTTTTTCAGTGAAGTAAGATCCAGCTTAATTGATTTGTTTGCAGTGTAAAAGAATAGATAGGAGTTTGACTGCTCAACACCCATTTACATAAATAATAGAAGCCGCGCAATTCAAACCGCATCGCTTTAAGAACGTGCCACTTTTGTGTGTGGATGGCTGCATATAAAAAAAAGAGAAAAAGACTGACAGCTTTTGTTCTACAATTTAGATTTCTTTAGAACTGTACACCAGCAGGTACATCAATGCCATCGGTGGTTTAGATATTAAAACTGTGGGCTGTCCCATTTCATTTTATGTTTCCCAAATTCATGTGGCTGCTTTGTAGAAATCAAGACTTTTTATCACTGCCAATGTTCATTTGTATAATCTGTAGTGTTAGCATAAAAATGCACTTGAGTTTATTCTATCAAATGGATGAATTTCACAGATGCCTCCAAATATAATATGAAGCATAACAAATTATTGGTACCCTCTGGTAGCTAGACAATAAAAAAGAAAGGAAGTAATGTATTAAGTCTACCCATTCTATATTTTTATTGCCCCCTTGAGCTAAAGGCTTTGAATGTGCCTGGTTTAAATTCAGTTCTAGTGACAAACTGCTTTTGCTGGTGTCTGCTAACTACCATCATATTAACCTTTCCATTAGTGCTTGCTTAGAGATTTTAGAACAGTTCCTTCTGAACATCCTAAATCTGCCACATTTGATTACAGCATATCAGTAAAGTGCACAATGATTATGATCTTATCTCTTATTACCCCCTTGCTTGGCAACAACTTGCATGTCAGGTTTACTGGCAGAGATGTGTAAAACTTGGTAAGTGTCCACAATTTTGTTTTCCCATTGTGGTGTGGAAAAGGAAAAAAAAACAAACAAACAAATCACACTGTTAATAAAGTACCTTACAGAGCTTCAAAGTAGCCTTACTATTAAAAATAAGAAACATTTCCAGGAACTCTCAAAAGCTTCTAAAATTGATTCTGTGATTTATATTGAGATTAGAAAGCTGGCAAAACATGGAAAAGTGAAAGAAAGAACACAAGTGACCAGGGCAAAAATCAAGAGGAAATTTGTCATAGAAGTGGTGAAAAGTCGCTGGTAGCTGAATTTGAGTTGCAGCCTGGAGAGAATTTTGGTTTTTAACAAAAATAAGCAGAAGTATTTTAGCACAGAAAATCAGTTGTGACTGGCTGCTTTTTTTTTTTTTTTATCATTTCCTTTTTTTCCCTTTAGTAATTTTAACCTTTTTTTTAAACCAAATTCAATTTTTTAAATTGGATTTCATTAAAGAAAATTGAAA
>JBAFWW010046068.1:0-11795 GCA_036873685.1 Agapornis canus | reverse complement strand
AAAAAGCAAAAGGTTTTTTGCCCAAAAAAACATTTTTTAATGGCTGCTTTTTTTTTTTTTTTAATCATCTCCTTTTCTACCTCTGAGTAATTTCAACGCTTTCTGTAGACTAAATGCATCTTTTCAACGTGGATTGCGTTAAGGATATCTGAAACAATTTTCAAGGGAAAAAAAAAAGGACAATCAAGTCAACTTCAGCTCTTCAGCTAAAAATACACCTGTTTGGAAGAAATAGAATCTTGTCATAGGCAGGAGAAAACTTCCATGACACAAATCGGGGGGTTTTGTTTGTAAGAGAAACCATGTTCAAAGGAAGTTTTATTTTTGTGCTTCACCTCACCAAGAGTTAGTTTTCCATTGCACGTTGCTGAAATACAGGGTATTTCTGTAAAATCAATCATGATATTTGAAGACCATTATTTCCTTCATTTTGTCTCCTGGACCGACACTTATCGGTAATATCAAAAGTAGAACATTACTTCTGATGCACTCTTTTCCTGGAGTACATCAGTGTTTCCATTTTTTCTGAATTTTGTGTTCTGTGACATTTTCAAACTTCTAAATAAATAGTAAATTCACTGTTTGAAGACAGTGTTTCATCCAAATTGTATGTTGCAGTCATCTCCGTAATTCATTATAATAGTCACAATTTTTATCCTAGAGAACCCTTGGACATGGTTCCCCTTGAAGTGGAAGAGTGGTTATCAGTGTATTTTGATTGGATGTTTGTAATAGGTCTCAAATAACAAAATTCCCAAGACAAAGGTTTATGAGGTTTTGTTTTTACAAAGTGGTAACTTGCTGTTTATTCTATGTAGGAATTAGGGGAAAAAAATCCTACTTTAACATAAAATTTAGGGTTCAATTCTGGTTGTCAGCCCAAGAAGTAAAATAATGTTAATGAAACTGTAGGTATCTAAGGGGTTAATACCTTCCTTCTACTATTACATGCTTACTGTATATTTAATTCTTGCTGAAAATATGTGTACTTTTTACTTTCTTTCACTGTCTACTGTATTTCATCCCTTACCGTATTTCTTCAGTAATCTTTTCCTTGGGGTTCTCTTTCCCTGATAAAAGTTCATCTTTATTCTTTAAGCTGAAGAAATCATCTCTTGATCATGCCATTTTCTGCTAGTATAACTTCCTAATTTTCCTTTTAAAATTCAAAGTGCATGTAAATACATTGCACAAATATCTTCAAGCCCTTTGATTTCTGTGCCTGCTTTGCTGCTCTGTAAATGTGCTTAATAAAATCACTAGTAGCCACTTCCTAGTTAACAAAAACTAAACACCTCTCTTCTGTTTCCTTTGATCTCCATCATGCTTTATTGCATTTTCTAGTTCATGGATCTCTTAATTATCAAGGCCTGAAATAGTTCAGAATTTAGGTTAACCTTCAGAAGCCTGCAAACTGCCAAGCTGGAGGGCTGTAATTCTCCATCCATCTCCTATTCAACAGCTTGTGCCACCAGCTGATATCTGCTATTCGCAAATCTCTTAAAAAGACATTTCAGAACAGAAGAGCAGCTACTTTTTTTCCTCTGGTATCTTCACCTTTTGAGAACTGGGGGTAAGATGGCCCTGTTCACTGTCCTCAGTCCATGCAGAAGGGTCCAAGGCTTTTCTCTTTCCTCTCTGGTGGAAGATGTTGTCTTCTGAAAGCTGTATTAACATTCTAAGCAGAAGGAAGGAAGAAATAACACAAATGAGAGTGTAGTATATGGAAATGAATAGTCATCAAGAATTCTAAAAAGAGGTGAAGAGACCAATAAATAAGGAAAAATTATTTTCATGCTTGGCAAAGTTGGCAGAGTTGGGGGAGAAATTAAAGGGAGTCTGGGGGTACTGCAGAGGAGCTAGATAATTTCATGTAAATAGATCCTGGTAAATATATAGCCCAGGCACACTCTTTGTCCATAAGAAAGGTGAAGTTCTTGAAGATCAACCAGACTATCAAAAATCAGCAAGTAACCAGGACTGCATGGTATGCAGATTATAGTTCTTGAAGTGTTTAACTGACCGACTGATAATAAATAATCATCTCTTGTTAAAATCAGCAGCTGTAGTCAAAATAGCACGTATTGTACCTGGGTTTCCGAATAACAGTATATGTTGATTTTGGAACATAAAAATTTATTAAAAACATATATTAATTGTAACAACTCTAGTAAATGACTGGAAACCAGTCTGGACAGCTTTATAAATCAACTCTATTCATTCTATAATTATATAATATAGTATGTTAAAAAATTACTCGAGATTCATAACAAGACACAAAACAGTGCAGAAAGTGTTGTTATGTTTTCATACATTCAGTGCTAGGTCCTCACCAAATCAACTGGTTTTCACTACCGTTGCTTGTATGCATGAGCAGACTGGGGAAAAAAGGTTGAGTGTTACTTAACACGGATATAAATAGAATGGGACATAGTAAGTGGCACAGAGAATAATTGTAGTCTTTTGTTTCCTAATGATAAAAAATATAAAACAAAATACATTTAAAAAATGACGGCAAGAAATAGGGTTACATATACCAAAGTTAATTTGAAGAACTTACTGGCTTGAGATAAATCTGAGAGCAAAAGCATCTAACATATCATTATAAAAGGATTTTATGCTTACATAAGTAACAGGAATACCTATATTTAGACTAGATTGAAAACTAAGTAAATCAGAAATTGAAATCCTTGTGTTTCAGATCATAGGGCAACTATGAGAATAGGAAGAATAATATTCCAATGACAACTTGTGTTCCTAAATTAAGCATTTGAAACTTGTGGCTGTTGATGATTCATTGGATGAATGAAAGGTTTGGGTTTTGGCCAGTGTCTCTGTTCCTAGCTACATGCACTCTGGTGTACAAAGTCCCTTTAAAGCAAAGATTCCTGAATTTTTTGCAGCTTAGTCTTACTTCAGAAAATCAAGGATGTTCTGTGCCCCACTGAATATACCTTTCACCCTTTGCTTCCCTGCATCTCAATTATGCAAGCAGCTAGTGAGCACAGAGCATATTCACCTGGGCTCCACACTTTCTAAGGCACTGCAGTGTACAGTCAGTTTACTTGCTGAGATCAGTTGCTGTAGGGAAGTGAGGGAAACAGTATTTGTAATCCTGCTGAAATCAGAGGGATTATAGTACTATAAAACCTGGCTAAATTGGATGAAAATCAGGCTCAGAGTTGATCCAAAGTATTCTCTTTCCGATTTTACTTTTAATTTTATGATAGGTAAGGTTAGAATCCAGTCAGCAGCAAAGAAACCCACTAATTGCTCATTAGGAAATGCTCTGTAATTCCTTTGTTAGCTTTGCAGTTTTGCAGCAATTGGAATAGCTGAACTATCATTATCAAGATTAAAAACAATGGTCTCATAGTACTACATAAACCCTTAGGAGAATGAAATATTCCTCCTTTTAAAAATCTTCCTTTACTGACAATAAAGTCTATTTTATACCTAGCCATAAGAAAAAAAAAAATCTTTGATCTGCTAATAAAGTTCTAATCTCCCACAGCTCTAGTGTGCTGGTAACAAGAATTTTCTTTCTCTCCTATTAATAGACTGAAGATATTAAAGAGATAGCCCGCAAGACACAAGCCCTGCCAAAGGTGAACACTAAAAGGCAACGAATCGTAGTCTTTACCCAGGGGAAAGATGACACTGTAATGGCTACAGGTATATTTTTCAAATCTCTCTTGTTGCTCACAGTAAATATTCCAGTTAAACAATTACAAATTGTGGCTTTACAAATTTTAACTGTTAAATGGGCATTGGAGCATTTGCCTTTTGATGTTAGCTCCTGATCCTCATCTGTTTTACTTACAATTGTTTTAATATTCTGAATTTAAGAAGTTAATATTTCACAGGAATGCCTGAGAATTTAGTTATGAACATCTTAAGTTCTTTTTCTATAATATATATCTAAAATATTGATCCAGTTGGTTTTACTCAGATTTTTATGACTTGAGATTTTATCTGTGTAGCCGTCTTTGCTGCAAACAAGAACACACTATACCTGCTGAGAACAGCTGTGCAACAGTGTAGTATATTTAAACATTTGTGAAGAGGGGGAAGTGAAATCCGGTACTAAGTGAATTTCCAGGCATTTTTGCTTTGAGCAGAAAGTCTCACTTTAGCTTTTCTCAGCCGTCTGCTCTTCTATTCTCAAAGGAGTACGTGGGAAAAAGGTGTTCTAGCAGGGATACAAGTAGTTTGTGCTGTCTAAATTGATGATGTACGACACACAGATTTAAGCATTATAAACACGACTGCCTACCTTTTGACAGTCATTTTAATTCTGTCCACCTATGCTTCTAGACTTAAATAAGCTATTAAAACCATGTGCTGTGGCAAGCCATTTTTGCCATTCCTTCCTTCACAAGGTAAGTTATTAGTCAGGGCTGAATTCCTGCTTTGGAAATCAAGTGAAGTTGAGGAAGCTTTGCACCTGAGGGACTGGTGCTTACTCATGTGATATTTGCCTCCAAATCAGAATTGGCTTCAGACTGTGGCTGCAGGGCTAGGCACTAAGTAGGTATGTCACTGCTATATAGATCATTCTTAGCAGCAGTTTGAATGATTTCTGCAACAGTTTGCAGTTTCCCCTATCTTCTTAGCTCCAAACTGGTTTGAAGGAAATAGAAAGCAGCCATTGAGGGCTGGGTATGTGTATCTCACTGAATAATGATGGAAGCATTGCATTATGTGAATGGCCCATATGGAGGCACTCCACTTGAGTATTTTACAGTTGGCTGAAAAATAGCAGTATAAAAATGTTTTTATACATGAGCTAGTAATAACAGTAGTAAACCTAAATCTTATATGTAACCGTCCTGTGCTCCTATTTAATTTCCACTGTGTACTTATTTTATTCTTCAAACTGGAGTTGTTAATAAATCCATTAATCCCTTCTTTGATATTTTTACAACTGGGAGCTTATTTGAGGACTGGCACTTGCTAATCTTAGCTGTTTGTTCCCTATGAAATGAACTTAAATTAGAGAATACACTTTATATGCATGATAAATGCAAGATGGATAGAGAGTGTATGCAATGGTGTCAGCTACAAAAGCAAACATGATAAATGTTAAGGCAGTTTTGAGCCGTGGGATAAGCTATTCAGTGCACAAGCATAGCTGAATCTCTTCACTATGTTGTTATTCATGGCAGCCAAATAAATGTCAATAATAAAGGAGAATTAAAGATTTTCATTTCCCAGAGGCAGTCCTCTAATACAGCTTGATCTTTCATTTCATTTGTAATTCGTTCTCATGTCAGGATGCAATCATTCGCCAGGCTCTGTGTGTCATGTTAAGTCATTTAATAATGATTAAGAACATAAAAATGTTTGGCCTGTGGGGCAGTTCTTGAAAGAGATACCAATTTGTTATTGTTTTCCCCTTTTTCCTTCCTTTGGTGTGGATCATCTTTTTTCCACCTCTTCACATTAAAGTAATAGTGAAAGAAGGAAGACGTGTCCCTTAATTTAGCGTATGATGATACCACAGGATGGCACAGAGTACTGCTAACACACTTACTTCAACACTAATTAGGTCTAGTTCTGCTTTGAAACCTGCAGTGGAAAGTGTGAAAAGTTTCTAAGTGCTAAGTGATCTTTGGAAGAATTACTGCATTTAGGCATAGTTACAGTATAAAATACATTTCCTTTTTCTAATGCACAGGAGCACATTTTTTGAAGAAGCAAACTGTGTGTAGTTATTTATCCTGCCTTTCTGAGGAAACAGTATAGTCTCGAAGAGTTTGTGCCTGGATTAAAATAGCATTTGCAATGTCAGCTTTGGATTTGGATATGCTTGTTGGTACCTTCTGCTTTATATTTCGTCCAGGTTAATAATAGTAAAACCAACATGTTTGTTAGCTGGAAGGCATTTCTGTCAGTAGTAACTCAAACAGAGGGGATCAGTATCAAGGCAAAGGCCTCTACTCTTCCTTCCAGTCCACTAGAGCTTTTAACCATCCTTCATCAGCTGTTGGGCAGGTCACTTATTCCAGTGGTCTTAGTTTATGTCTGAAAGAGCACAGGATGGGGCTGGAGTTCACAGGAGTGGGAGTAAAAGACCAAGGTAAATTTGTCCTTTGTGGGGTTTTTTCCTTCCCTCCCCATTTTCCCCATGGGAATGTCTTTGTTTTCTGGCAGCAGCATGGGGCAGCATTACTGTGAGCCATGGGAGCAGAAGTGAATTGCTTTGATCAGGCTACATTCTGTGAAGAGACACAAGCAAACGGACCACCCACTTCTCCTTTCCCTTTCCAGTGCCCATGCACAGCAAGATGAGATGGGCAATACTGACCTTGTAAGAGCATCCTTAACAGAGCTCTGTTTCCTCTGTCAATTCCTCTGCATACTGTCCAGGATCAGGCAGCAGTGGGACTAGGTAGGGGCTGGGTAATGAGAGGAGGTGTGCGCCCTTTGAATGAATTATGTGTAGATCGGATAGGGGATCAGGTAATGGAAATAATGAAGGGATACACTTTGATACAGCTCTGGCTGGAAGGAGAGGAAATAAGATGGATAAAAGGGGTTGCAGGTTGCTGGCTCATTTGTGAAAGAGCACAGTATTAATTATACATCCTGGAAATTAGGTGCAGATCTGGGGGGATTCTTCAGTGGGGTAAAGGACAGCTACAGCTGATCATTACATGCAGAGAATACTATGGCAACAGTTGTTGTTGCTTCCTAGACATTCCAGAGAGGGGAAACGTCAGTGGGTATTTGCAGAGTAGAGCATGGGGCAGAAAGCTGCAGTTTGTTACCTAAAAGAAAGATTGACCAGAAAGTTTTGAGAATGACTGAGGCACTAAAGTTATTAGTGCTCACTTAGACTGAGCCACTAAAGCATCTAATTCCTCAAAAACTATGGTTCAGCCATACTGCAAAGATGTTTAGTCATCCTATGAGTTGCTGCAGTTTACACAGTGTTGTTTTAATGCCCACCAAAACCACTCTTGGATCACCTCAAACAGACTACAAGCTGTAGGCATTCAGGCATAGACTAACAAGGAACTTAGAAGACTATGCAACTGGAGCAGATCGTGAAAATGGAGAGAAGCAATAACTGCATCAGCAATCCCAATCTAAGCCATTCCCATCTCTCAATCCACATTCTTTGGCTGTCTGAATTATTTATATTTTCAGAGGAAAAATTTGTATCTCTTTATAATGTTATGCATTGGGTCTTTCTACTGTCTGTTCATATCTCTTCCGTCACAAAACTCCAGCCCTAAGGCCCCTTTTCTCTCCCCTTCCTTTCTGTTCTCTGTCAGTAGGAATAATTGCAAGGAAGAGGCAAGCTCAAATTCAAGCTGAGTGTGATCAGTGTGTTTTATAGGGAAGGAAAGAAGTGTTTAGTATTGGCACACAGGAGTTATGTGATGAAATGTTAACTGAGTTTTCAGCTTCTAGGACTCCACAGAGCATATGCAAATGATCATGGTCTGAAGTTTTCCTCTTCATGTCATAGAATCATAGAATGGTTTGGGTTGGAAAGGACCTTTAAAGGCCATCTAGTCCAACCCTCCTGCAGTAAGTAGGAACACCTTCCACTAGACCAGGTTGCTCAAAGCTTTGTCCAGTCTGACCTTGAAAGTTTCCAGGGATGGGACATCTATCACCTCTCTGGGCAACCTGAGGTGCATTTTTTGACGATATCAAATGTTACATTTTTACTGGAAAGCTTGAAGACATTGGTCCTCCTCAGTGATCCTGAGGATTAACGCTGACAAAAATGTCATCATTTTCTCTAGCATTGGCCTTCAATGTAGCTGAATTTTGATAAAACTCTCTTGAACAAAAGTAGCCTGTAAGAGACACCTGTGATGAAACCTCTTAGTGCAGAGAGAGAAGTAGGCTTTGGGAAGGTACTGGTAACTGAAGATAGGATTTGTGGGCTTCCTTACAGGAAAAGTTTATTTGAGGAACACTATTGGGTTAATTATTTTTGCGGATGCTCCTCATACATACTGGGAATTACTTGGCTATCAAGACTCTGGTCTCACTGCCACAGCCATATTCCATTATATCTTCCTTCCCAGGCCTGAGATTCCAGATCTGACTGAGGGTTCCTGAGTTTATGGGGTACATTCATTTCACCTTTCAATACTTCTTTCCGTGACCACAAAAATACGTATGTGGGGAAAGCAAGGGGAGTTAATGAATACATGCAGTCTCCTAATTTCAGCAGCTGGAGCTTTTAAGAAACGTACCAAAAATCACAAGCTCTGGCAAGAACATATATGTCATATCTATATGTGTGCTATAACATTTGTCGAAATCAAATGCTGTGAAAGCTATCCCTTTTACAGAGTTGTTCATAACATTTTTAAACAAATTACTTTTAGTCAGATACATTTTATGACTGGTCTTGGCCCAAAGGGAAATCTTTGGAAAGTCTGAGCAAAATCAGTTCTGCAATGGAAAAACATACTTTTATATTGAAATATTTGCATAATTAAAAAACAGCTGAAGCTACAAACTTTAAACTTGGCTTGCTTTATGGCTCTAATAGAGGAAAGAAAAACAATCCAAATTTAAAGAAAATCACTTCAGCATTTTTCAAGTTATGAATGATGAAATCTGGCATGTTCAGACATGAACATGGAATTTTCCATTCTTTTCCCCCCCAGTGTTTGCAAGACCACCTCTGTTAAGGGCACATTTGTAATAACCTCATTTGTTAGAATATGGCAGTAAAACCAGATTTTTTTTTAAGGATTCAAGCATTAAAGCTACCTCAGTTAGGGCTTACTAAGCACTTACATCTTCTTCAGGTTTGAGACACATTACTCGATGTATTTCAGGAAATGCATTAGCTGTGCTGGCAGATGTGGTAAAATGAGAAAGGTCCATCTTAAAAATTTGTTAGTGCACCTACCACATAGCACCACTGAAATAGTATTTGAGAATTTCTGCTTGTTATTACTGTTACTGAATCTGTTCCATAAATTAAACAGCATGTGCAGTGTAGCTTAATAAATATGTCAAAATAAAACTTGCAACGTTACCAAATCTTAGAGCCTGCCTACTAAGCTTTTGATGTTGGAGTAATACTAGGCAGTTGTGTCTATCTGTTATCTGAAATAGGATACTGAGCTAAATGGATGTTGGTGTCACCTAGTACAACCATTCTTAAGCTAATATCTGCAGTTATGTTCATAAATTCAAAGTTTACAAGTTTGGATAAACCTAAAACCTGATCTGGATGAAAAAGGCAGCAAATGGTAGTACGTTTTTGTGAATGATGAAGCTTCTTTTACTGTCTAAGGATATGTAAGATCTTGAATGTTTTAGGAGAGTTTATAAACCATTTGTTTTAGAAACATTGTCAAAACTGTGGAAACTAGTAAGACTTAGTCTTAAATCATAATGCATGATGCTTTTTGGGGGGATTAAAAAGGACTGATGTTCAAGAATACAATTTACTCTAAACAGAGGTCAGCTGATGCTGCAATTATAGACCAGCATGTTACCTTGTAAGCCTATCTATAAAACATAGAAGTGTTTATTACTATTGACACTGCTGACATTTTATGATGGGCCTATTTGCAGCTCCACTTTCTGTAAGCTTCTGAGTATTGTGTGTTATCCTCTAAGAAGCAAGAAAAAGTATTATTTTTTCCTTACAGCTTGCATGCTTAGCCTCCCAGACAGGAAAACCTTGACTCACTCTTCGTATCCAGCAGCCTTCCTGATCATTCTTGGATCTGGAGAAACACTGGTTGGATTATATTAGTGTGCTCTTTCTCACAGGATTGCACACTTTCACTCTTCTCTATCCATTTGTATTCACAAATAGAAAGAAAGGCTTAAAAAACAAAACCAGATTTATGAAAAGGAAGTTTTAGTCTGCTCATGGCATAACAAATGAGCCAGAAAACCCAACAGAATTCTTTTTAGTTTAGTTGTGACTTAGGAAACCACAAAACCTAAATTAATAATGAACATTTGTTGATAGGGATTAATGAATAGCAAAGCTGGTAATACGTTTTTGTAACTGAGACCTTCCATGCCGTGTGAGAGAAGAGGTCTGAGCATTTTATTAGGCAGCTGAAACGCATTAATAAAACCTACATTCCTGAATACTGATATCCCGACTGGGCTTGAAAGTGCATCAACTGTTGCATCTCAAAGAATGCATATACATATATGTAAATACGTATAAATATAGAAAAGTTTTATGTATATATGTAGTGTGTGTCTGTTTCAGTGATTTATATTGATTTAAGAAAAAGATGTCTTTTCTAATCTAATGTGTTAATGTTTAGCCCACAAATTGAGAGCGAAGCTGGAAAACGCCCTTTTCATGTATAATCACTAGAAATACTAGGAATTTCCTCTATTTGTTTCTCAGATACAAGTACATAGATTTAGGAAGTCAGGTTTTGTACCATAATTCTAAAAAATATTCTTGGAGGCATAGCTGTTAATATACAAATGCACTGCTTAGGTCATAGAAATTACATGATGTTGGAGAGGCAATGCAGGGTGAGAGCGTGGGAACAGGGTGGTGGCAGACCAAAGGTCTGTCTGAACTGGTATCTGCAACAGTAGTGCGTGCTTGTAAAAGAGGATCAAGCCAGAACAAATCTATACTGATATTTCCATGCTACTCTCTCCTCACTTCCAGCAACCTGTAGTTTGGCAATTTCTGAACTAAAGAAGTTGTCTTTGTACTTAATACTCCAAAATAGGAGTTTACCATATATAATGTCTTGTGATAATAATCATCACAGACTCTGTTATGTAAAGAAAATAAATACACTTCCCTTAATTGTTTGGACTCAGCCACTCATGAATATTACTGACTCTCTCCAGCTGCTTGTATTGTGCAGCCAGTCCGTCATCATTCCATATACATCTTGTTCCTTTTGATTTTGCAGAACTCTTGCTTACCTTCCCTTCACTAGTGTTTTCTCCAGACTCTTTTACTATTCAGATACTTGCTCTTCGTTTGATCCATAACTCTGACACCCTGGACCACCCTTCCCTGCACCTTCTTCAGGTCTGCTATACTCTTTGTGCTGGAGAAGTTTACAAAGTAGTTTAATTTTGTTGTTTTCTTTGTTCTGTATTCCTCTTTTAATAATTGCTAACATGGTATTTGTTTATCTGGCTGCCACTGATGATTGATCTGACGTTTGCATGGAATTATCTGTTGAAGCTTCAGATGTTCTTTATGGTGTGGTAATGTGTGGTTTAGAGCCCATCAGTGTGTATTTAAAGCTAGAATTGATTTTTTTTTTTTGTGCATGCACCTTTTTTACATTTATTGACAGAGAATTTTATAGCCCAAAGTGTGAGCACTTTTGCAGTCTTTTACAGTCAGCTTTCATTTTTACTATCCCAAATGAATCTAAATGTATCACTAGAAGATGGCACGTGCTGCACTAAATAGCTCCCCTCAGAACGGATACGCGTAGCCTGGAGGTGCTACCCGTAACAGGTATGCACAGTTAACATCAAGAGTGGATGTGGGCATGGGGATTTCAGTAAGGCCACCTCTTAAATGGCCTAAAATCTTATTGCCTGACTCTGAAGAGCAAGGCTGAATGAATTTATAGTAATGTCCTGGGGTCAGCAGTGGCAGTCAATTTTTGTCCTTAGTAGCTGATGTAGTTTTTATGTTTTGACTCAGCCTGGGAACAGTGCTGATAACACCGATGTTTTTAGTTGTCACCAAGTAATGTTTATTCTGATGAAGGACTTTGTGAGTCTCATGCTCTTCCAGGGAGGAGGGGAGGCCAGGGGCAAGCAGGAACAGACACCTGACCCAAGCTAGC
>JBAFWW010046067.1:1815-17517 GCA_036873685.1 Agapornis canus | reverse complement strand
GACTAGATGATCTTTCAAGGTCCCTTCCAATCCTTAGGATTCTGTGATTCTGTGATAAGTGCACAAAAACTTATTCTTTACCCTGCAGAACATCCTTCCACACATTTAACCTTTCCAGTTTCATAACTGGTGACCAAACAAAAAATCTTATACTTTTGCCTACCGGGAAAAAATCTTAATTAAATCACCCCCTGAGCAGAGGCATCGTGAGTGCTTGGTATTGATGTACACCATTTACTGTAAACGAAAAACTCATGAGACCGCAGCCCATTCTTTATGGGCATAATGCATCCAGAGATTAATGCATCAGAACTTTAACTTCTATTAGCTTGTTATTAAAGATTATAACAGGCTTATTTCCTCCCTAGTTTATCTAAAGAATGAAAAAATGTCAAGCCCAATGAAATCCTATTTTCTGACCAGCCATTAACTTGATTTACAATGAATTTATACAGTGTGTGATTTACACCAACATTGTGTCACTGCTTCTCTGTAAAATACAAACAATTAACTAATGATTTACGTTTATGCAAGCATAGGGGAAAGAACATCATAATCTTTTCTGTCTATTTCCCTTCCAGCATGCTCAGATCTCAAAAAATGACTCACCTGGTCAGGTTTCAACAGTCACTCAAGACAAAGAACAACTCTGAGAGAACATACCTGTCACCAGAAGACCTAACAGCAGCTGAAGTCTCTAAATGCTGGACTTTTACATTGGACTGACTTGCCATACCTTCACTCCCTTAAAAGCTGACATGACAAACTTACAAGCCTTTCAGCTATACACAAAGAAAAAATGTTAGCTATCCCCTTTATTTCTCAGGGTTTCACATTTTTCTCCACTGTTACAGAAGACACTGAAATTTATGCCATTGAGACAGCCTTCTTCAATAAGAACTGGTATTAATGCAGCACACAAAAGTGCTGTTTATGAAAGTGCAAACAAGTATTTGTAAGGTCCTCACTAAATGAATGCCAAAATTCAGTGTTAAAAGGCTAGAGATTTTGTTTCAAAAACTGTTATGCTTGTATTTTATATTATGACCTGGCATTAAATAACAATGACACAATCATTATTATCTTTATGGCAAGGTTTAAAAACGAAAGGCAAAATTATCTATCATTCTTCCTCTATACAACCAGAAGATAGGAGAGAAAGTTTACATAAAGGCCCAAAGGGAGGAAATAAAGTTTATGAGCACAGAGTAAATAAAATAAAATAAAAAATAAATAATTAAAAAAATATGGTTGCCTAATGAGTCTAGCTGTCTGTCTGAGCACATTCACAGTTAGGATCGAGCATACTCAAAACTAAGTAAAATCCCAAAGGATTTAATCACATTTGAAAGGGATGAGATATAGGAACAAAAGGACCAGGTCTACATCATCTTCACCAGAATTACATTTCTTAGGACTTCTTTGTTTCAATAATGAGAAAGCTTTTGAGCTTTGTTTCTAAAGGAAGGCCTGTGGTACAAATCTGGTTTTATTTAGGGCTTTTAGAAGATAAAAGTTAATGGTATATAATTGCTTTATAAATCCTCTCAACACAAGTCATAACTCCAGTGACATCAAAGATACAGTTTCAGAAAATCAAATTTCTCTATAACTAGACATATGAAGCATACAAAAGAATGATGGAACAATTATTACTTTTCCATCTTACTCTTTGTATTATTTGAAGATAAATTCTTTTCAGTTAAAATCATTGTGCATTCTGCCCTAATGAGCTGTTTTCCTACAAACAATCATTTCCAAATGGCTGGAGAACTGGAAACAGGGGGGATCCTTCTAGTTTTTAATCTGTTCCTGAGTACCTTAATAACAATGATGCAATAATTGTTTTTACAGATATTTGTAAATGTTCCAAATAATGCAGACATAAAATAGGATTAAGGAATTGTAAATCATAAAAATCTCTGTCCTCTTTCTTTTTTCTCTCAGACTTTCATTGGAGGCACAGGAGATTTCAAAATCACCGTTGTTTACATCCAGTGATTTTCAAAAATACTAGAGTCAAAATCTCATCACACAGAATTCAAAATTAGTTTCTTCAGGTTTATAATCGAGTCACAATTTCACTCTGGGCAATACTTTTTACATAAGAGACAAAAGCATTCTTCCTCCGTTAAATTTGATACCAGGCAGCTCTCCACAGTGTAACCTTAACTGTCTCCATTCCTCTACAAGTTGACAAGAGACTCAGAAAGGTCAGGGCATGGGATAAAAAAGATGATCTGGTTCTCCTGTGACATGTGGAAGTCAGGAATCATATGGCACTTTTCAAAAGAAACAACAAAAGTTACTGCAAAGGGAAATAGCCTGGTAATTCCGCAACCTGAGCCTACATTTTAGTCACAAGTTAAGCTAGCAGTTTATGAGGACTTAAGCATCAGTAGGTGCACCATGGGGTGGAGGACTAGGCATATTGGTAAGGCAAACTTCTGTCTCATATAAACTAGTCTTAAAATACTTCTTGAATGTTTTTTCTCGTTCTTTTTTTTTTTTTTGTCAAAAACATTAAGTCAAACTAGAACTCAGGTAACAACATGAAAGAGTGTAGTAAGTGCTTTTCATCTCTACTTTTTCCTCTCTGTTCTCACATAAAAAGAAAAACCCACATACAGTAGAACTATCAGGTCAAGGCACACATCCATATACTCCAGAATCCCATGATGCAGCCCACTTTAACACAGGATCTGCTGCACTCAGCATGTCAGATATGTATTACACCATGTGTTGAAGCCTTTGTGCTCTGTTTACAGTACTTTTTATTCTTAACAATGTCCTAGCTACAGTCCATAAAGAAATGCCGAGCTTTGTTCAGGTGCAACTTTTGACAAAGGAAGACTGGAAATGAAACGAGCCAAGGCAAGAAGCTCCACAACATCAATCTGGAATATTATCCTGAAACAATGTTCTAGTACTCTTCTTGCCCTTTGGCAAAGTTTCTATACGCAAGTGGGAGATAATGCGGACTGAAGAGATCTCTTTTACAAGTTTCACTAATTCTCATTAGGTCGGTTCATGAGTTTTCTGGGCCCCACAGCGGAGGATTTTAATCATATTGTGCCTTCTGTGCTACAGTGATCACAATGCTAATCTCTGTAATTCCACATTTGGGAGCCCACTTTTCAAAAGTGTAAACAACTGACACTGCCTTTTTAAAGAACATTTTTCCAGAGGGAATGCAATGGTAGAGTCATAGAGAAGCATCATAAGCCAAAAACTGGGGAAAAAAATAATTGCACTATGAGTAATAATTCTCAATTTTCTTCCCTTGTTCTGTAGAATGTGAACAAATGAAATATATGTAAGTAATATTTTGTGAGGGGGAAAACTTTGACCCTTTCTACATACAGGCATCAGACACTTTAAGGGAAAACAAAGAAAAAAGTGAATTTGTGCATCTGCAGGAATGAAAGAACAGGTTTCTTAAAAGCAAGAGACAAAATCAGCACGAGTGAAAATACAGACTCAAAGGGAATAAAAGTCTAATAAAATATTTGTGTTTCTCCATGTCATAAAAACCGATGCACTACCAGATTCCCTAACAACTCCTGAAACCACATTTTTTTGTTCAGCTTTCCATTTTGAACATTATTTTGCTTAGCATCTGTGAAATGCTTTCACTGTTCAGAGCTCATATTTCCCTCCTGTGAGTGAATTATACAAGGATGGCAGCAAAGACTATCTGCAGAACCAAACTCAACCATCCACATAAAGCCATGCTGGAAAATAAACCTATACCTTTGTCGTAGTTTAAACTTATCAGCCTTGTTCCTGAGTTCAGTCAAAACACCAGCTACTACAGAGAAGAAAAACTGACTGCAACTGCTGAACCCAGGAAAACCTTTAAAGAAAAAAAACCTGTCCAGTTCCTAAAGGTCTTCAAGCTTGATAAATGGCAAGAGCTCTGAGACAATAGTGCACTCATGTTGTAATAGTGTTTAATGGCATTTGTTGTCAACATTATTCATACAAGGATGCTATTGACTTGTAATTCCTTGAAAAGACAATCTTTTACAAAACCCGTATTACTGAAATCCTTGAGCCTTTTACTATTACACAGATTGCACATGACTTCATAGAATCTATTAATGCTCCAAGTGACTAAATTTAGAGAAGAAAAAGAGAAAAGCAGATCTATAATTGAGTTCTTACAATAAGAAAATGCAGGCACTGTGCCAATTCTTGCATTAACTATCCCAAATCTACTAAGATATTTCTTCCACCACAATTAATTTACGTTACACTATTAATAACAGCGTAACTCCTGCACTCTTGATCTCAGGGTGCAATACCACTAATGCTACTTTAGTCTAACATAAAAATTCACACACATTTTGAAAAATTATGAAATGCATATTTCAGAAAATTTACCAAGCAGCTGAAGCTGGGATAATGCGCTTACTATGTTTGCAATGCTCCCACATTTCTTCTAATACGTAACAAAGAGGGTCAGAGGACTTTAATCTATGAGGTCAGAATATTGCAAGATAATGAATTTTTTGCCCATATCAGAAAGTAACAGCATTAAAATAGATGCAGTAATCCTCTTTTTTTGTATTACCCTATCTGCTTTTTGTAGTTTTATGTAAGAATTACTATATTTTTATTTGCATTCGCTCATCCCTTCCTCCAGTTAGAAACATGACATACTTTAACATTTCATAATCTATCCCATTGATTACAGAATAGTTAGAAGACCTCAGAGGGGGAAAAAGTCTGCATTTCAGTGACTGGATTATGATATGTTCTTTACAAATTTATACATAGGCCATGGGAGATTTGTGAAGTGCAAGATTTCAAGATTATGGTACTGGAGAGTTTCTGGTACATCACAGAAAGCTGAGGACTGATGAGTTTTCTGATTGAGATTCTTTTTGCTGAAACTTACCAAGAAAATCTTTTGCAAACACCAGGAAAGCATTAGAAGGTTTGTGTAAAAACTTACATCTTAGCTATTCTAGACTTCACAAATTCTCAGGCAGCTGTTATGACCTGTAGTCATAACAACTTTAGAGGGGAGATGTGATCTAATCCTCACTGGACTTGCTCTGCATTTAACATGCATTAGTTACCCCCTCTTCCAGAAGATTATGCAAGATCGGGTTTAGCTCTTTTTCACTTCCACCACTTACAAAATTTCTCAAACCCTCTTAACCTCAGCATCCCAGGGGCTTCCAGGTCACTCTGGAAAGCACATGGAGAATGGAGAAGCAAGGAGGATGGAGAAGCAATATTCCTTCTCCCATTTTGTTCCCCTGGGCAGTTAATTTATCAATCAACCTAGTCTTCCACTCAGTTGTCCTGGGTTAAATCACAACACAAGGCTACCCAGTCTTCATGTCTATACACAAAATGGCTATAGATTGCTCGTACCTTTCCTATGATACTTTGCTCCCTCAGCATGTTTGCCACAGCTTTGAGACCCATTAGGCAGATTGGTGCAATTACCACTACATTTAAAACAACAATTGAAAAAAAAATGAACAAACACAAGTCTACATTTAGAACTAGAAGCTAAAGAATATGCCACAAAAGCTTCACCCATACAAATATTTGCATGTGGTGTGATGGCTGTTGCCAGAAAAAGCAGTGAGGGCTGAAGGAAAGAAGAGACAAAAGTTTAATAAATTTGTATCTTCTGCATATTTTTAGTAGCACATGTTCCAAGATGCTGCTCTTTTCTTTAAGGTGATGGCAAAGGATACTGCTGCCCAGGGACCAGATATGGTCTGCAACTTCAGTTTAATGGCTTACTGGATGGAAATTTTTTCCATATTACTACTGCACAGCATTAAGAGGATTACAAACGTGTGATTCATCAAAGGGATTTTACTACTCCCCTCAGTACTCAACCAGGAAAAGATTTCCCATTTGGGCTTTAAGTGTTTTGAAAGTTTTGACAAATCATGTAAAACGCACAACCTTAATTCCTTATGACTAATCAAGAGTAAACTACATCCACTTTAATTCTGTTCAAGAGCCTCTGTTCAGGGACTTACTGCCCTTTTTATTTTTTTTCCCATTTAATACCTTTAGTTAATTAATCTGAACATTTAAGTGAATTGCGTTTTAGAGATCACCTCTACACTCATTCCTTTCTTATTATTCATCATTAAATCATTTCATTACTGTCCCAAGAGTATTCAAACTTCACAATACCACACCCCCGTCAAGGTCTTTTGGAACATTCACTTTGGAATATCTGCAGTGAACCTTAAACCAATCAGAGAACTGTCACTGTAGTAGCAGTAGTATTTAAGGAAACTTTTAAATGTGGCCTAGAATTACAGGCAGAAGCTGATCCTTAGGATATCTCTGCAAACTGCAGTAGAATTACATTACAGTAGAGTTAGGAGTCCACAGATTAAGAAGCAGAAATGATTAAAATGTCATCATCCAAAACCAAGAAGAAATGTTTTCATGGATACCTTATTCATAGCCAGGTTAACATGTACTGGCTTCTGTACAAATACAACCTTCACCCAGATATGCTGGTTTTCCTAGAACACTGTATTTCCAAACCACAAAATCAGTATCTATATGGATGTTCATCTGGCAGCTCTGACTGGATCTTCAGGAGAACCATAAAGCTTGGTGAAGACCTCCTGCCCCTTTCTTCAGGCTGTGGCCTTTTTAATTTCATTATGATTTGTTGTTTTGCTATCATCAATATTTCCAAATTTGACAGAGGGGAACTCCAACATACACCTCAGAACAGTTTGCACTATCAGTAACACTCAGCTGCTTACCTGTTTAACAGTGTAAAGGAGGCGACCATAGCAGTACATCATGACCATCACAGGGATGACCAAGCAGAATATGAAGAGACAGATGATATAGGATGTGGACTTTGCTGACTCCGAGGACCAGCGCACTGAACAGCTTGTACCTGCACCTTCTACCCCGTAACTGCTCCAACCAATCAGAGGGGGCACAGTCCAGACCAGGGAATAAATCCATGAACCACCAACTGCCAGCAGTGCCTTCTGGTAGTCAGCGCTGCGCTTGCTGCACAGGGTGAGTGTGCTGTAGCGTTCGTAGGACAGGACAGCCAGGGAGATAAGGGACACAATGCCTGCAATGAATCAAGGAATTTAAATGCTTACTTTCATTATTCATTACTTCATGTGGCATCCATCTTAAACCCTAAGAAATTAGATGCATTTCTGGTTATTATGTATTTGAAGCAACAGTAAAAACTATTTCCGTTATTCTGTATGCTTAAATCCTAGCAGGACTTGGTTGCTCTATCCCTTGTATCAAATTCTGTGTAACTTGTATTTTCCTTATATTGAAAGATTTTTGTACTTCAGACAGGTTCTCAGATTTACCTGGTTTGCTATTATCCAAGGGAAATTCATTTTCACATGAACTAATAAAATGTTGAAAGATTCCCTTGCTAAGAAATATTAAATTTTTAACATCCATGAGCATTTTCAAATATTGCATTGACTTTTAACCATGCGAAAAGCTTTAAATTCCAGATTGGGAACCCCAAGATGAAAGAAGCTTTTGCACTTCTGCCCCTCAGCTGGATATATCTTTAGTTCTCACCCTCAGATATGGAAAGAACAAACAACCGTTGGCATAACTGTGATACAGCAGGTCATAACTTTATTTACATGTGCATCATATAATCAAATTTAAAAGTAAGTTAAAATTGAGCCCTAGCTGTCAGACCAGTTATATCTTCCAATCGAAGATTCAAAAATCTGGTTCGTAGGACATTTCTACTCTCTCTTCCAAGATTTGAGGTCCCGACTGCCTCTATAAATCTTTCAATAAATCTGTTAACAGAAAAGGTGACCTTCAGAAGAATTCACAGCTGTACTCTATTTTTTTCTCCATTCAACTCTCAGCTTTTCTTGCAGCTCCTTCCTAGGCATAGAATGGAAGTGATAGTGCTAGGCTACCCTGTACCCAGGCAAAACACCCCATACAATGAGCACAGGAAAGGATTCTCCCCAGGCACAGCATTTTGCTTCTTTTCCCCCTACAATTCAGTGACTCCTTTCCTATTAGCTGGATGCAGGCACATTCTTGCCATCCTGACAACACTTTGCAGTTACTCTGTGCAGAGCTGGGTATGGCAAAGGACCCAGGGGGAATGAAAGCACTGCTTGCTGCAATAGGATGCCTTATTTATCAGGGGAATAGAAGGCAAAAGGGTGTGAGAAGTCAGCTCCTGATGAAGAAAACATCTTTGTTGTTATAAAAGCCCACTGAATTATTTCCTGTACAGGGAAGTCAGACCTTAAAAGTAGATACAGTTAGAGCTGTAAAATGACACAGCTCCACTAAATGCAACTGAGTTATACAGTTGAAGAGTCTAACTTAAAAGCTTTTTTTAAAGCTAGACTATTTTAGAGGCAGAATAGACTTTCTGATTATCCCTCATCTAGTCTGATTCCCTACATTACATCGTTTTGAAAGCCCAGTTCTGTAATTCCTGCATTAAACACATATGTCAATATAGGAAAAAACAAAACAAAACAAAAAAACAAACCCAAAATAAAATAGCACGTTCTGAACTACAGACTCAGGAACAGAGAATCTACCACTCTCTTCTTGCTTCCAGCTCATACTTGTTTATCTTCACTTTCTGAGCATTGCCACTTTCCATGCTTTTACCTGCCCAACTAAAGAGCTTCTCACTACCAAAAGCTTTTATCTCATGTAGGTACCTAAAGCAAAATTCCAGATTTTATATTTGATACTTAGGCCTCAATATTTCTGCATTTCAGATGAGACTGTCATACACTAATAGAAAACAGTCTTGGCAACAAGAAATCTCTCCCCTCCCAGCTAAGTGCTCTGTAGCAACCCAGTATTATTCTTACTCTACCTCTGATGGCAACAGAGGGCATAATGTCCCTATTTTGAGGAGATGGCAGCTGAGATGTACCTTCAGGCTGAGAATATCCTTCAGTCCTGCAGGTACAGTGTTGCCTAGAAAACCCAAATAGGGTGTTCACACTTCTCTAGCTCAGGGCCCTGCTTCCTGGATGGTGCTTTAGCCACTGGGTTCTCAGCTCAAGTCTGAGAAATGCCTGCTCATCCCTGCAGCTGTGCTGCTGCCCAGCAGCTTCTTATGGTGTATATTATTACAAGTTGCAGTATTTGTTTAGACTTCCTCGTATTTTTGCCTGTTGGCTAATAGAAAAAAGATGCTCAGCTTTTCTCACACTGGTATTTATGATGGACAGCTTTATGGGGTGGATCTTAAGATAACTACCCATGAATGCAAGATTGCTTGCTTTGAGACAAAGAAAAAGCCTCTTTAACTGACATATAATTAATGTTTAGTTATTAAATTAGGACCATGCTGATGTCAGTAAAGAATAAATCAAATATTAGCAATCAGACAAAACCACAAAAGTTGCCTTTAGATTATAGTAAATCACTTTCCGTCTCTATATAGAAGAAAAAGGAGATTCTTAATTACACATCTTGGCAGGAGCCATTTCATCTTTATTCACCTTTTATTATTGAGTTCCACTGACATGATGCAAACTACATTTTTCTCTGGAGGACAATAACTGTGACATATGGAATCCCAGGCCGGAAAAGTTTAGGGGAAAAAAAAAAGAAAAAGAAGAAGAAATCAATATTTTTCTTTTTGTCACAGTAAGACTTCAAGATCTGTGCTATACCTGAACTTTTTAATAGCACTGGAATTAACACCACTGTGCTTTGAGTTCTAATGATTTCATGACACAAGGGAAAAAGAAAGCACTGAAAAGGTACCTTATAAGAGATATTAGAATAATTCAATGTTCTTCATGTACTTAAAATTTATTAAGCCCAGCTAACTTTTAAGAAAAACTACAATATTTTGAAAGAATGAAACCAGGACTTTGAAAGACAAAAAAAGGCTGCAGTGAAGAGCCAAAACCTAAACAAAAACTAAACAAGTAGCTTCTTCCCCACAGTGAGATGCATTCCATTGGATTGGCTGCAAGTCAAGAAAACACCTATTACCCAGGTGAGGAAGAACCTGAAACAACAGGGGCCACAACAACCCTGTCTGCTTTGTGTGACTTTGTGCGGTGTACACAAACTTGGGACCCTCTGTATCTCAACACTGCAGCTCCACCTAACCAAGGGTCTTTCATCTTAACACAGAAATCAAGAGTGGACAAAACCAAAACAGAACATCCATCAAACAACAACTGTGTTCCAATACTATGATAGGTTAACAGCTCCAATGTCACCATTTGCTAAGAGTACCCTTGGCTTTTTAATTTTAAAAAGTGTTGGTTTGGGTTTTCTAAATTTCACTCTCATTTGATGTGTTACAACAGATGCATAGGCCTAACTTGCTGGACTGAAAAAACAACATTATTTCCTAACAAAGACTGGTTTTGTGTTTGGTATTTAGTTTGACACTGGATGAAAGCTAAAAACAGTGATCAGGTGTGTGTAACAGTGAATGAGCTGCCAACAAAAACATGATCATTGCCTTGTCCTTTACGTGCTTTACAATAGCACTCAGTATGATCTTCTCCATAGTTTTTCCAGGTACTGAGGTTAGACTACCAGGTCTAACCTTTTCACCCCTTCAGTCTTCCCTTTCACCCTTCTTGTAATCCAGTTTAGATAAAGCAGAATACAGCTGCTCACTTTTCATTGTGCCTACTATTTTTGTGTATCAGACTTGTGCCATATGCATTTAATTGTTGTGGTCTTTGCCAGAAATCCTGCAGTTATCTGTATTCTATTTCACGCCCTATCTATTGCAGTCATAAGAATTTGCGAGAATCTCAGCTTTAAAATAAAAAGCAATTAAAAACTTCAGGCTTATAGCAGAGGAAAAGATTTGAATGCAATCCCCATAATCTTAACCAGAAAATAGATTTAAAAATTATTTAAATTATAAAGAGAAAAAAGTTAATTATCATTTTAAAGCTAAGCACAATGCTTTATGCAAACATTTCAATCTTATTTTTGCAATAGCATTTATGACTGGCTCGACTGTGTATATGAATTTGAAATGAGTAATGTTTTCTAAAATTGAAACAAAATTAAGTTTAGGAATTGAAAATCTAAACAGAATTTGCCTTCAACAAATATTTAGGGCCTCAAGCTGGTACCTAGCCAAGTAATTCCACAGGAGTCAATCACAACGAGAAATGTAATTTGTTCTTCCAACATTTCATGCAAATACAGGAACAAAGCTGAGGTTCTCACTGAGCAGTACTGAAAAACAACATAAAAATCTACTGCAGATTGCATTACAGAAACAAATAATTATTCAAAAATTAACCATGGAAATAAGTAACTTTGAGACAAGCTGGATGCGAGGCAAAAGCCCTTCCTACACAGCAATTAGTTGCAGTGCAAGAAATTCAATTTGAAGTTGTAAACCAGGATAGGGATCCATTTATAGACTATCATCTGGAATGTTACCTACTATTTACTTTCATTTAAAGATCTTCCTGGCAGCATGGCACAGAATGCTGTGAAGGACACAGCAAAGCATTATGCTTTGTTCCCATGAATCTGAGCTAAGAGCACAACATTTAGTATTAGTTTTTGTTGGTTTACACTGCATACTGATGTATTAACTGGAAACAGGATGCAGCTTGTCAATGATCTGCAACTTATAATAAACTGAGAATCCCAGAGATTCTGTCAATACTGGGTGTTTTGACTATGAATTTAAGTGCATTTGCCCTGTTAAATCTCCTGAAGGTTATTATCCTACATCACGATTACAGTCCTGGAGCATCACACTTGCATGACATAATGTTATCCTGCACTGTATTCTGGTTACCAAAGATCAGGAACAATGAAAAGCAGCCAGCAGTAAGTTTAGGCACACTGAGCTTGGAGGAATGCAATGGCATTCCTTCTTCCACATGACATTAAAGCAGGAAAACTAAATCCAATTGCTCAGAAAAGGCCAAGATGATTTTATTGCACCCAATCCCCATCCAGGCTGATTTTATCCACTCACAGTAAGTCATTCACTTACACTCTCACACCCACAAACACAAAGGTCTGTGTTTTAGAGGTCTGTTCAGGACCTCCTGTGCAACAGGGAGAAGAAGGAATTCTGGCTATCAAACCTCTTGCTTATAGGTACCACCACCCTGGCAACAAATTGAGGTTTTCAAGAGGCACCACTCCTGCTGAAGCCAGGCCAGCCTGCAGTGGTGAACAGTGAATTTGGAGATACAGAGAGAAAGACCTGAAAGAACATTTGCAGGAATGAAGGAAACATGCTCTGATCTCCACTTAGAAATGCTGTGTTGGTAAATACCTAACACGGGCAGCAGGTAGGTTGCTCAGAAATGTTATATGTTCTAACACAGTGACATTACCTTCCCCCTAGTCCCTCAGGCTTCAGCTGCTAAATCTGCCGCTCTGTTAGGAGGAGAATATGCTAAAGTTCTCTGTAGTACTATGAGACAGTAATAAGACGCAAAAGGAAGAAAAGGGTTTTTTTGACTATATGCACCCCAAGCTGGTAATATTGGGCTAAGGTATTCTTCTGCTGTTTCTTCTGGCTGCCGTCCTTCGTCATGCTTGCCAAGGACTTAGAAGTAAACACAGAACAGCACAGTAAAAGCTCTCTTCAAATGAAGGCTCTTACTACCTCAATTTTATGGTTTCAAGTTTAATTCCAAGTTCTGCTGCTGAATTGTATTACATAAATATATTATTGAGTTATACAAAACTAGTTTGATCAGTAACTCAGTGCAGCTTTCTAGGGAAATAACTTTGCTGAATTTAAATAAGAGCATTTCTGTAAGTTCTTTACACAAGTAAAAGTAACTCCACAAATCAAAGTGCAACATAAACAATTTAAGCAACTTAAAAGACATGACCTTTCCAACCTATTTGCACTTCTGTGTTTCCTTAGAAACTTTTCTGAAAACATATCCCAGTATCATTCCTCATGGACTGTGCATGCAATACCATTGGTAGGTCTAGTATTCACAAGGCAGGTTTGGAAGCAGTAAGAAGGTAAAAAAAGCAACAAGACCTCCTTCTAATGGTAGCTTAATCTTCAGGTGAAATTTTATCAGCTCCGGATCAAAGTACCTTACCTCACACCTGCCACAGCATTGGAGACTTTGGGAGTGCACACGGAACAAACTATGTTATCATCAGCTTTGATTCCATCTTCTATGTATGAGTTACTGCCAATACTGATAAGGAAAACTCCTGGGCTACGCTTACCTTAAAGTTAATGCATTTCTCCCACAAAAATACAGTCATTTCCACCACAGTGACTGCTGCCATTAGAGACTTCCTTGCAGGTGAGGAGGGCAGAATATTACAATGATAAAAGCAGAAACTTTCAAATGCCGACTCATTTGGCAGATAAAAGGGGGCATTTCTGCCATCTGTTGACCTGCTCACTACCTGCTCACAACGTATACAAAACATCAGAAACTACTGAGGGGCACAGCATCATGGGAAGAAAGAACAAAACTTGATAACTGCTGAAAAAAGTAAAGAAGTATTCTGGTTTCCTTATTAGCTCTAAGTCTCAAAATACACACTTAACTCCTACAGTCAAGGTAGTCAAGTCCTATCTCATTTATAGTCTCCAGTAATAATCTCCTCTTCTTCTGTGACACCAGAATTGCTACAGATGGCAGTGAGAATGTTGATCAGCCTGCAGAGTCTGGGATAGGCAGCCCGGAATGAAACAAACTCAGCTAACAGTACACAGTTATATTAGTCAAGTTGGTTAACAACTTCCACAGCCACTAGTGCTAGTGGGAAAGTAGCATCAAATGAGCAAATTGGAGAGACAAGTGATTGTGAATATGGAATTTTACAAAATCATTTTCATCGTGGGTTTTGGCAGGTGTTTTGGTTTTGTGCGTTTTGTTTTGTTTCTTCATTTTTGTAAGATGAAAAGCACAACCTATTCAAAGGGATGCAATCAGGTGTGAAGAGTGGCAGACATAGGGGCCTGTTGCTGCTCTTCCTTCCCTGCTCCTTCCCCCTAGAATATTACTCACTTTAAACTTTTCCCTCACAAACAAAAAGAGATACATAATTTATAAACCAAAATCCAGCTCTCAACAGATTTTGGCAGAAGACCACAAACATCTCCAGAGTTAAAAAGAAAGCCCACTGAAGCTAGAGGACTTTCCAGAATTAAGATGAATAGACTGAAAGTGAGCACTGGCCTTGGTGGACAAACAGCCAATACCAGCCTGACTTGCTTGAACTTAACAGCTCAGTATCTACACTTCAGCGAATAAACAAATCATAATAAATTAACCTATGGTATAGCAAATCATAGTGTGAATACAGCAGCCCCTGATATGTTCAGTGCCAATATAAATGATACAAACTGCAGAGAAGTGCATGGATGCCTCAGTAACTGATAGAAGCAGCTGAGAATGTGATGTGCTCCCAAAACACTACTGGCTGTATTTGGATATGCCTATTAAATATTTATAATAGGCATAGAACATACAGTAAAAGCAATCAAATATTCTTGCATTTGGTGACTTATTGAATGCTCCCATGTGTTAGCGATTGTATCACCATTTTCTTTGGATCTTTAAGGCATTAGAAACATTTCTACTTATTTGAAATAGAGAAAATATTTCCCACAATCATTTGTTATATGTTAGCAGTTACAACCAGTTTTTAAATGCTGGCAGTCTCAGCTTTAAGAATACAGGATACTTCAAATATCAGCAATTCACTTTGAATAGACATAAATGCAACAGTAGCTATTTATCTAATGCCTGCAATTATTTGTTTCTTTTGCATAGATGACTTCTAGACATGAGTCCATTAGAGAAGGCAATCATTCCTTTCCCTATAGAATTCCCTTCCTGCTTAACTCTAATGGGAGTCACAGTTTAACTCTGCACTTGAAAGAAATCACTGCAAAATCACTGTTGCATTCAAGCCTCCTGGGACAAATCCGACAGCAAACATTACTGACCCTGTTCAGTAAACCTTTCCTGCTCTTTTCTCAAGAGTCATTTCTGTTTTGTCTCTCCATTTCCCTTCCTTCTGTGTTTGCAATATCTTCAATACAGACAGTATGTATTACTTTTAATTAGAGAATTATTTGGTTTATTCTTTCTTTCTTTCTTTCCCCTGTTGCTGGATTTTTAAATATGCATGCATTGTGCTTTAACGGTGCCCTTAATTCTTAGCTATATCTTGTAACTTAATATGTATCACTCAGTAGTACTATGCTTTTCTGCTGTTATTAATATGTTTATCCATCAACCAACCAGCCAACTAGTCCTAGTGTTATAAACACAGCAAAGAACTCCCTTTTGCGTCTCAATGATACCAGCCTAGTACAAAAAGAAAAACCCCAAAATAAACAAACAAACAAAAAAACCAAACCCAAAACCAAACCTGATAATTAATTATGCTCTCATTTTCCATTTTTTATGCATTCTGGAAAGCAGGCTAGCACTTGCAAATTCAGCCTCCTAAATCAGCTGCCTCCTTATCAGTGTATTTATCCAGCTGCTATAAGAAATCAGAATAAAATATAATGTCAGCACTAGATGGAGCTCCTGTACAGCAACATTCCAGGAGAACAATTTGGGGCTTGTGCGCCTGTGAAAGCAGGGACTGGATGTACAGTGGAGTAGTAGGAGGATGCTCTCAGGGCGCCACTGCAGCAGCTCCATGTCCATACATGTCCATACTCACACTGTCCTCCAGAACCCCCATCTCCAACCA